>JAABKK020048579.1:0-12045 GCA_011634745.2 Catotricha subobsoleta | reverse complement strand
CACTCTGCGGACGGGATGCGGATTTTGATCTCCAAAATCGGGAAAATCCGCGTAAATCGGGAGGTCTGGCAACCCTGCTCGTAGGTGTAGCGGTGTAGGTATAAAAGGTTTAAATATTTTACAACGGTATAATAAATGCATGCACCATTCTATAAATCTATTTATATAACTTTTGTTCCATACAATAAATTATATTTATGTATATTATATAATTTAATGAAATATTATACTGGAATAAATTGTAATAACTGTAATAAGATTTTTTTTATAGTATATATTTATATTTTTAAGATAATATTGAGCTTTTATGAATATTATTTAATAACATTTAAGTACACAAGGGTGAATTAATATATGTTTATAATTTTTTTTAAAAATATCGCCGAACTAAAAGGCTAATTAGCTTATGTGATCTTAGTTATATTTCAAATGTAGTGTGTAGGTGTAATAAAACTGGAATGATATAATTGTGTATAATTTCTAGATTTGCATTCGCGCACAAAAAGCTTTTGACGCATTTCAATATGCGATACTGACAAAAACTATGTGCAACTTAAATTTTTGTGTGAGATCAATTTACGTCTTAGTGGACTATGATGCAAATGTTTATTGTGCATTTTTACTTACATTACTTATTAGAAAATAATAATTGAGAACTGAATAACTATCAAATATTAATTTTAGGAAGATTTCACGATGAGAACTTATATAAGAATTCATTTTTATTATCCCTAAACATTATAAAATACAAGAGGTATTAATTTTTTTTTTTTTCAGGATTGTCATGTAATTTTGCTTAATAATTCGTTTTAAAGGATTTGATTATATATTTTTTTTAAATAATTTATTAACATCGATATAAACATGTTTTAAAAATTTTAATTATGAGTTTAAAAATGTAACATTAACACGTTATATTTTCTTAATTTTGTAAGATAAGTAAGAATATTTTAATTTAATTAATTTTTAATTGTATATTTTGACAATAATTATCTTTTCCATTTTTTTTTAAAATTCTTTTCTTTAATTTGCATAAACAATATATATTGCATCGCAATATAGCATTTCCTTTAATGATTCTTTCTATGATTTAAAAACTTTTTCCTGTATCCCAAAAACGTTTCTTTCTACTATCACGTCGTCTAATCCTATCAGTTCTATCCCTGCTGCGTCTACGCTCGGTCGAGGGACATATGGCATCTGGAGAACTATCTACTTTTTTCAGAACTATTCTAAATGTAAATGTATGCTTTGGTGAAGCACTAGCAGCGCGTCGCGGTGATGGTGGTTCGAATTCGCTGCTCGATGTTAAATGACTTCCTAAGAATGGTGATGTATTTCGTACTGGACGTGGTTCAAATATGGCAGCGCATCGTTGATCGGTACATAAAAATGCGCGATTTGCATCGGCAACTACAGTTGGTGCCTTCATTAATAATGGAAAATGTTGTTTTGTTGGGTCAGCAAATGGACTTTTTATTTCAGGAGTTTGACCAAGATAATGTTGTAAATGTTGTTGTTGGTGCTGTGATTTAATAGGGTGATCAAAACTTGAATCGTAACTATCCCGTGAACTATAATTTGATGAGGTTTGATTTGATAATGGACTTCGTGCCCGATGTGGTGCAGAATAATGCGTTTTCATTCCTAAATTTGGAAAACATTGATGTTTATTGTTAGGTTCGGATATTTGCTTTCTTGTTCTAGGTGTTGATAGTCGTGATCCGGGCATTTCAAAATCAAAATGTGTTTCTAATGACGATTTTCGACCGGAACAACCAGATTTTTGAAATGTTTCAACATCCACGAGCTCAATTGATGATTTACGAAGATCAAACGTAGACTTTTTATCATCACCACTACCGCCACTTTTTTGATTGTCCATGTCAATTATTTCAAAACTTGATGTTTGATCTTCATAACTCGTCGATTGATATCTTGAGATATCGAAACTGGTATGACTTGATGATGGATAACGACTTTCAAAGCTAGATTCACGGTTACGATCGGTGTCAACTAATTCGAAACTATCACCAACCGAATCAAGACGATTTAAATTAATCAACTCAGGGTCAGTATCGCATGGACTTCGTAAATTTTCTAAATAGGGAGAGCGAGGTGGATCGAAGGAGGATCTTCGCGACGGTGGCATTATTTCAAATGTAGGACATTGTATGCTGGATTCAGTTTTCGTGTCTTTACTACTACTAATACTACAATCTTCACCTTTTATTTCCAAAAGATTTGCATATATCGGTTCTGGTTTTAGTATAAAATGTTCTAAACTCAATCTTAAAAGCCCATTTTTATCACTAAGATTATTACCATTACCAATTATATTAATACCATCTTCTTTAATACTATCAACACTCTCACTTTCTTGCGTTTTTTTCAATTCAGATTCTATTTCTTGTATTTGATTTACTTCTTGTAGTTCCTGTTCTTTGCCAACAGATTCATTTTGTTTATTAATATTATTATCATTATCATTATTATCATTATTATCATTATTATCATTATTATCATTATTATCATTATTATCATTATTAATGTTATCAATACATTGTGCGAGTTGTTCAGACAAAGCGACTATTTGTACTGGACTAGCATCTTCTAAAGTTTCTTCGCGTATTTTATCGTGCTTAATATATGATTCACCTACCTTTTCAAAGCGTACATTTTCCAATTCAAAAGGAACATCTGAAGAACTGCTACCTACCTTCTCTGCCTTTGAATCACTACTTTCCATATCGCTCATTTCATCGCCACTAGATTTTTTTTCCTTGGCTTTATCTGTTGTGCGTCGAAGTCGGAAGGACATCTTAGAATTAAGAATTTTTAATGACATCTTGGGTTCAAAACTAATTTCAGATAGTTGTTTAGTAACAGCACTTTTAGCTGCGCGACTCGATGCGGCCGGTGAACTAGAGAATGTGCTTTGTCGCATCAACGGAGTAGCAGAATTTGATTCAGCTCGTGAAAATGCAGCTGCAAATTTTCCAGTTCGTGTTGTTGCCTTCTTTGATGGCTTTCTAACAAATGCGAGTATTTCACGCATAACACTACGTTGCTCTTTACGTTCTTGAACGGGTGGTGAGGGTGGCGGATTTTCGGAAGCAAATACATCAGCAATGGGTGATTTTTCAACTTTTGATGAATCTAAAGTTTTTTCAATAATGGCACACGTTTCTGATGGATTGGATACAGTGATTGGGGGAATATGTAAAGTATTAAAACCCATAGGACTCTTTTTGTCAGTTGGTGTTACTATTGGGATACATGTAATCAGTCCTTGTGAAAATCCAATAGGAGATCGACGACCTTGAACTTGTATTGTTGGACTACGTCTGCCATTGTCAAATCCCAAATGAACAGCTGTTGGACTTTTTTGGTCTTGAACATGTACAGTTGATGTAGGACTGCGACGATCTAACTCACTAAATCCAAGTGGACTACGACGCCCTGTTGGACTTCGATTTCGCTCAGGAAATAGAGTGGTTGGACTCTTACGTTGTTCAAGTAAATCAAGAGGGCTTCGCATTCCATCATACATCAAAAATACAGGGCTACGTCTGCCTGATGGACTCAGTTGCTGTGGACTTCGTCTGCCTGGATTTAAATTAAGTGAGTGAGCTGTACTGTTCTTTCGTCGATGTGATGATCGTAATGTTCCTTGGCGTGACAATGAGAATGGACTTTTTGATGACATACTACCTGGACTCTTGCTATCCTGTTGCGATAAACTACTAGGACTTTTCTGAGATGGACTTCGTTTCCTATCAATAGTGGATGTGGTTAAGTTTAATGCCCCTTGGAATGGTATAAAGGAACTTGGACTTCTACGTTCTGATGGTGATCTGCGTGTACGGAAGCTTTGAGATTTGGCTTTGCGGATTTTTGGTAAATGCTTGGAGTGGTGATGGTGATGGTGGTGGTGGGAGGAGGAGGGGCCGTTTAGCCTTTGTTAGTTGCTGTGAGGCGTTCCACTAGGTGGATCGCTGCTACCGCTTGAGCTTAATGTTGTGTTCGATCCATACGGATCCATTGAACTTTGTACAGACATTGATCGACCTTGGGATTGTCGTGCCCTTCTTACTCGACTAGAGTTTGGTGACAAATTTCCGGGGTCGACACTTGCTGGGTCTGCCTACACAAAAACAGTAAAAATTGCAATTACAAAATATCACAGAAACAAATAGAAAATTTACACCAACCTGATATGCAAGAGCATTCATAATAATTGAATATGGAACCAAACCCAGCGGATGTATTTCACGCATTAATACATTTGCAGGAATTTTATGGAATTGTATATATTCCAAGAAATTCCCTACAACTTCCTTCAGTGGGACATTCTGGTAAAAAAACTATTTGCTTTTAGTGTTTTAGGTGACGATAAAAAACCGATTATAAAAAATAATTTAACTTACCGGATTATTGTCACAATACTTTTTACTCCACATTAATGCAGCCTGAAATTTGGTAAATTCGTCAGCACGTAATTCTTCACGTGCCAATATTAAACGAACTACATGTTGTGGTAGTAATGTGAAACTACCCAAATTCAATACTTCATTGCCATGCTCATCAACAAATTCCAATACTTTTTGTACTAAACTCTTTGTACATTTGTATTGTATGTACCTTTCAGCTGACGCAAGCAATGCGCACACTGTATCTACATTTATGCAACATTGAACAAATCCTGCACAAGCTCTGCGTAATTCTTCTAATCCATAATAATCAGCAGCATTCATTACACCTAGGATAAATATTAAATAATAAGAGATTTTAGATTTTTAATTATTGCACTTCATTTTATTCTTATTCACCTAACAATGTCCTCGGTTGTAAAGTTACACACCCTGTATGAATATATTCTATGAGCTGTCTAAATACATCTGGTTCAAATTCTTCAATAATCAAGGTCTGATGTTGTTGTCCAGCTGGCTACATTGAAATTATTTGCAAATAAACTTAATTTAACAATTCAGTAATAAACGAGATGCATTGAAAATCTTTTTATTTTAATCAACAACAAATGCTTTAATTATTGTATAGGTACGTACATACACACTAATATAGTTCATTTACATATTCTTAAAAAATAGTGATTTAAAATTAGTACTGGTATTATTTCCACTGCAAGAAATTTCTACATTTATAATAAACATATACAATCATCATCCAACAATTACAATAATATACAAATATACAAAAATAATTTGGTATTGGTTACAGAATCATAAATAAACAAACAATAAAAACAACTCATGCAATATTATAATCACAACAGATATAGTTTCTACATGAATCTCAAAAATTGATTTTATGGAAGATGTTAATATTAAATTGAAATGTGATAATGAGTGCAAACCAATTGATACATTGGCAAAATATAAGAAAGAAACAATTTTATACAAAGCTATCAAGTCAATTTTAGAAATTTTATTGAATTTCCCAGCGAACAATAATTTTTTCAAAGATAATTAAATTTCAAATTGTTATTTGTGCAGTAAAAAAAAACTGTAGGTACTACTTATTATTGAAGATGTAAGACAGATGCGGAGAGGACGCTTTTAGAATCAAACGAAAGTAAATTAATATAATGAATTTATGTTTATGTTTTGTTTTCAGCTCAATTCACAATATTACTTTTATATATTTTATTCAATTAAATATGAAAATTGAATAGAACCAATTTAACAATGAATTGTTTATCATAGAATGAAAAATGTGGTTTGTGTAAAAAAAATCAAAGTTCATGAACGTAGATCCGTTTCATTGTAAATTTAAGACAAATACATTATAATATATCAGATATTAAACTTTTTAAGCCAGCTCAGACATTATATTAAAATTAAAATAATTTTGTAGATTCGAAAAGTTGATATAATTCAGAACTCCTTGATATTTAGAAAGTGGCAAAATTAAAAAGTTATCAGTATAAGTATATAGAGTGTAACAGTTAAAATTTCTCAGCATTTTTTTTTTTAAATATCGTAGATACGCTTTTGATATGAAATGGAAAAGTTGTAGGGAACGGTGAATTTGTTAAAATAGTACAATCGAAATGTTATAAACGTTCAGATCATTTTTTTTTTAAATAGGAACGTATTTAAAAAAAAATTATGCCCTAAACATTTATTTTTATCAAATTCGTCGTTTTTTACAACTTGCACATTTTACATCAAAAACGTATCTATGATTTTTTAACTGTTTCACCGTGATTAGAACTGTATAAGTATCAGCGTGCAAGTAATATTTTATTACATTTAATAGATAGATAGAAATATATTATAAAAAACTAAATTGTATTTTAATATGATTAGAAACTAATAAAGATTATACAATATATAAGAAATTACAACAACTTTGAACCGTTTGATTTCTAGTTAAATTATTCTCGCGTATCTAATATTGATGTAGGCAAATGTTTTTTTTTTTTAAGAAAATTTTGATAATCAGTAATAAGTAACCAACTAAGAGAATCTAAGAAAAGAAGTTTTATAGTGTATTACTTTTAAGTACTTAGATGACATTATAAACTTTCATATATAATTAAATCAAATGAATGATAATTAAATTATTTAACTCATTTTGATGTTGTGATTTACCTCTGGTATTGGCGCCAATTGTTGGCTGAACCCACTCCTCTATAACATACATACAAACATAATAAAAATGTTTTGGAATTATTTACAAAAACAACAATAAATGAATTTGAAAAAAAAATTAAATTAAATGATATTAAATAATAATAATAAATATTCTATTTATTCCATCGCGGGTCAGTTAAAAATTATTTATTAACAAAACCTGAAGAAACAAACTAAACGTTTTTAAACAAAACATAAATATGTATGAAATAAATTAATTAAAAATACCTATTAAAAATTGGATAATATACAAAATGACGACAATAATTTAATTGATTATTGATGCTGCATGTTTAGTTCTGTTATTATACATATAATATTAATTTTATTTTTACATGTAAATTAGGGAACATCTCAATTAATATTTTCATGAATTTATCACCGGAAGAAAAAGAGAACTTTATATTTTAGAAATCTGCCCTCATAATATCGAAAGCAGCAACTCAGAGAAATAAGTTGCCAATTAGATTGGTATAGAATTTTATTTTTATATAAACAAAGAAAAATAATATTTATTTATTTATTTTATCTTTCAATTAATCGAAAACCATCCTAGAACAATACCTAAACCTATAATAATTTGAAGATAATTTATTTCTGCGTCCAAACGTGGGTCAATTGTCCATATCCATCTACTCATTCTTTAGATAGAGCAAAAAGAACAAAAAAAAAACTTCACCCAAAACCCCAGAAGGAGGTGTCTTAGAGCTTTACTAATATCGCCATTCGATTAAAATTACTTCGATTCACCCTAGTTTTATTTTTAAAAGAACAAAAAATAATCACAAGACCAGTGCTTTATTTTTTTCAAAAAAATGTTTTTTATTTCAAAAATGAAGTTAAAAATGAGAAACTAGAAATTCGTCAGTCCAATAAGGGCAGTATATATACATATATATAATATATATATAATACGATAATTGAATAATAATACAAAAAATATTTTCTTATATTAGGCATATGATGTTTGAACAACCATTACATTTCGTTTTCATAGTAGAAGCATTAAAACTAATACAAAATAAAGTTAAACTTACAAATTCACGTTTTTTTTCTGATTGAATGAAAGTAAATATTAATCTCAAACATCAAAAGCATTCATGAGCTGCTAACAAACATCGAATATTTAAATGCAAATTACTCAATCAAGAAATCTGTTCACATAATCAACATAAACATAAGTTGGTTTCAATACGATTTCTTTGCAAAGTATTTGCATGAATAGAAATTGAAAATCTATATTAGATTTTATAGATTTTTTATTAACAAATCAGAATATTCAGTTGCGTCAGTGCTAATTATACTGGGTATCTAAAACTTTCAGTTCATTTTTATTCTTTGGTCTAAAGACTTTCATGGTTGAGTCGGGCTTGAATGTGATGTATGGGTGAAATTTGTATTTATTGGAAAACCCTGTATATTATCTTATAAGTGGTAAAAAATAATTCTTAGTTCTTAGTTCTTTGTTTGCATATCCTAAATTCATGAAAATATTTTTTATTTTTCTTTACATTTAATAAACACGCACAAGAGCATCTATAATTTTTTTTCCTTACTTTTTTTTTGAATTAAAATAATGATAAAATTACCAACCAAACATTCGCAACAAGGGAATGGATAACATTTTGCTTTTTTAATATATTTACAATATGTTCTTTTTTCTTTATTTTATTAATAATTTAATTGTTATTTTAATAGGTTCAGCAGTGAGATTCCGTAAAAAAACGAAATATTTGCAAAGATATTTACATTTTTTGAACATTTAGGCAGCTCCGAAGATCTCCCAACTACTCTTATATCTATCTTAGGGTTGTGATAATGTCATTACTTATTTTCTGGTCCCAAAAATATCGCCTTACTTCGATTTTTTTTTAGATTGACTTAAACATTTTCTTTAAAAATATAGATATTTTACCAACACTCCAAAACAATGGTGATAAATTTTTCTATAAAGGCCATATTTTTGGAATGGAGAAGATGTCTAACCCTAAGTTGGCTAAGCTCGGTTGAAAGGATTTTAGAGCTTAGAAATTCACAAAAAATGACAATATCTATGGCGATATCTAATTTTTTACAAAATCCCACTGCTGGATATGTAATAAATATGCATATTAAATATTTATTATTAAATTTATGGATAAAATTTCCGCTTGTAATTTAACTTTTTTTATTATTTAATGGAAAAATTTAATAATAATAATTTTGTTTTTTTTATTTTTTTCGTTTTTAAGCGAAATTATAATTTACCTGTTGTGCAGCATTTTGTAAATTTAATAATGGTTCAGATGAACGCTTTAAAAATAAACGTAATTTATTTTCACGTGGTGGTGGTTCCTTTTTACGTTGTGGTGATGGTGCTTGATATAACATTTTTTGGAAAACTCGTGATCTTGCTGCCAATACCGCCTAAAATGAACGAAGACAAAATCTCTTAAAATATATTTTTTTATAAATTTCTTTAGCAAAGCAGTAAATAGATTTACTACAACCGTTAAAGATTCCCCCTTATAAGTAAAATGCTTGAAAAGAGAATTTAGTTGAACAAGATCGACTACAAAATAATCTATAGAAAATTGGACAAATGTACTGGTGATAGAAATATCAAAATGTAGAGGTTATCCTGTACATTTAGAGGTGAACTGACTCAACGTAAAAAGGCTTATTAATAGTAGGCAAATTAAATAAACCCAAAAAGATTCATTTTAATTATGAAAAAGCATCAACTGCTGGGTCAATCAATAAATGGACAATAAATAATGGGAAATAATTTACCTTAACAGCACATACTGGTTCCCTGGTATCACCCACCAAAAATGTGACATCACATAGTTCTGGCATTGATGCCAAAAATTTCATATCTTCAGCTAACCCGGTTTTATTTTCAAATGTAGATAGGTCCGGTTCGACATCCGCCATACCGGATAAATTTAATACTTCCGGCATTTTAAAATCTAAAATAAACAATTAAATAATTAGCAAATAATCATTTTCCATAAAATTAATTTACAAAAAAAAAAGAAAATCATATTTTATATTTATTAAATGCATTGAACTATACATTTGAACCCGACCAAAATTTATTTGCTAAACTTAAAATAGAACTGAACAATATTATATTTTTCATATTTTGTTGTGTGCTGTGTCCTTTTTTAAGCTTCAGTAAACGTTTCAAAATGTATTTAATATTACCAACAGTTGAATCATAGCAAGGTAGGTAGCTTATATGAAATTTACGTTTTTTATTCAACTTGTATGTTTACCAGTACCTCTCTATTTTCTTTGTACCCTTCATCAACCTACATATAACGAAATCAATAAATTTACATGTGCGTAATTGGGACAATATCTATCCCAATAAACAAATTGGAACTGCAATCTAGGACGGTTTTAGAGCCGTTTAGAATTGTAGTGTCGAGCCATTGGTTTCAATTTGGTGTTACAACACTTTTATTTTGTTCTTTCTCAAAACTAGGGGAAACGTTTCAACTTGGCGTATATTAATATCGAGAATAGTCATGAGAATAGTTTTTTTTATATGCCAATTCCATTATATTGTCAAAAAAATCATTAAAATAGAAAACAACCGAAATATTTATTAAATTTTAAAGTACGAACCTAGAGTTCCCTCCCGTCTGTCGTATTTTTTTTTCGTCCTTTCGTAGATTTTGAAAAGTTAACTTTATCTGTCAAAAAAAGTACGAAAGTACGAAATATTTTTGAACGGACCAATCAGGGCACTGAATTTTGCGTACTTTTTCTTGAGAGAAAGGGATTCTTTTCTTTAGCTTCGTACATTCGTACTTTTTCTCACGAAAGAACGGAAAAACGGAAGAACAAAAGTACGAAAAGTACAACCCGTATGATTTTGTATTTTTGATTCAATGATAGAAAAACCTACAAAATAAAAAGTACGAACAAAATCTACGGAAGTACGAAAGGTACAACAAAGGTATGATTTCCTACTTTTCGTTTTTTGACAGATAAAGTTAACTTTTTGAAATCTACGAAAAAAAGTACGACAGACAGGTTTACCCCTACTATAATATTTATACAAATTATTCACGAAATAAAAGACAATTAACTAAAATAAATGGAAGAAGTTTTTGTGGTTAATTCAGTTTTGACATATCATTAAAACGAATTAATATTTGGTACGGTATATACTCGATTTATATCTACTATAGTTCGTCTGTTATACCGTGACTACGCGAATTTCGTCTTCTTCTGCGCATCGTATCAATTTCCGTAAGTTAGAAAGAGAAAAAATATAGAAAATTATGCGCAGAAGCCGTCATCTTGGTCACGGTATAACAGACGAACTATAGGCGTACATTATATCAAGTACACTTTTACTATTTAGGTATGTTTCAAGACCGTTCCCGAAAAAAAAATAATAAAGAAAGGAAATTTGTGAAAAATCTATTTATTTATTTTCGGACAATTGGAGTTTCAAATGTAGTAAATTGACTGAGAACAAAATTAGAACGGTCCTGAAACCATTTTTCACAGTTCCAGAACGGTTCTCAAGACAAAAATTGTTTATTGGGTATAATATATTAATAAATAATAATAAAAATAAATTTGATGAATAATGGTATCATGTCAACGGTTTTAAAATATTATACTTTAAATGCATGTAGATTGTGGACCCATTTACCAGGATTCACATTTTAATTTTTCACAATTATTGAAATTTTTTAAAAAATTAAAAATATGTTATCACGCAATTGTGCAATAGAAAAAATGGTTTTATAAACGAAATACTTTAAACTGTTGAATTGTGGTGGTAGCTTGCATTATGAATTTACAAAACGTAGGCACATATGGGGTGAAATAGAAAATTATTGATTAATTTATTGGAAAAATGGGTGTTTCCTGTTATTGACATTATTTTCACCTGAATAAATAATTTTATTAGTGGAAAAAAGAGAGACAAAAAAAAACGTTATAAAAAAAATAATAATAAACATTTCATTATGCTGGGAAGCATTCTTTGCAAAAAAAATTTAATTGCCTGTTTGTATATCTAATCAGATTATTTTGCAATATCATTTCATTTTAATTAAATCTAAAAAAAAGTTTTTTATTCTTTTTTATTTATTTTTTTTCAGTTTTAGGAAAGTTACACGGGTACGGCATCGTATTAAGTTTTAGGTATAGGGTATAGCCATCTGGATTCTTTGGAGGAAACTGCGGGAACATCCACATTTACAAAACAAACAAATTTGGCAACCCCATCATTCTTTATCTTACATTTAGAAATTTACGGAATAAAATAAACTAGTACTATTAAAATATATTAAGCATGTCCCGATTAACCATTCTTCACGAAATCTTTATCAACCGTTAAAGTTTTATATAGTTTTATAAAGATTTCGACTATCGA
>JAABKK020048568.1:0-12048 GCA_011634745.2 Catotricha subobsoleta | reverse complement strand
TTAACCACAGCGAACTACATTATATATATATTTATATATATCTCTATATGGAATTTCTCTGGCGGACTACCGTTATTTAACATTTGCACGCAACGTGAATGAACTACTATTTATATAGAAACTATAGTCACAAGTGAGTGTAAAACGATCCCATGCGATTTAATAGCTTAAGAGTCGCTTGTGTATGATTTTTGGTTGCAATAGATCACTTACAAGCGACTGTAAAATTGAAAAATTGCAATCTGTTGCGTCTCTTTTCACATGTGTTTAGTTTTACAGTCACATCCACAAGGGATTGAAAAATAAAAAATTGCAGTCGCATGTGTATAATAGTCATAAGTGGGGGTAAGTAGCACAAGTGATTGAATGTGTGACTGCAGTCGCATGAGACCGCTTTTTGGTCTCCAGTCACAAATTGTTAACCGGGCGGGGTTATTATATTTTGGAATTTGGCTTCGAATGTTATTGATATTATCAGTATTAATATTTTCATTAGTATTTTTTTTTTTTAGTATAGTTAGTGGGTTATTTATTGGTAGTATTATGGCATTATTAGAAATATTAATGTTTTTATTATTTACAAGCAATCGCATTTTTTTTATGTTACTATTATCAGAGTAGGTTGGAAAACTATCACTGTATTTAGATTTCCGATTATTAACGATGTTTTTTAAATATATTATTTGGTTGTGATTGATAAACAAATAATCGAATTCGTTTATTATCTATATCTATGTTGTACGAACCACAAGGAAAGTGATCACCACAGATATACTTATTTTTTGCATTATCAATCAAGTCTAACCTATTTATATTTTTTAGCCATAGCGACAACTTTTCTTTATTTTGTGGGAATTTAAACATTTTTCATATATTTCCGCAGCAGTTTTTAATAACACAATTATTTCTCCCCATTTTACACAAAGTGATACATAACCTCTTAAATTTTGAACATCCTCATTACGCAGCGAAATAATTTCAAACTTTTTGACAGAGCAAAATATTTTCAAAATAAGAGTACAATAAGCCAAAATAAGGGTACAAAATTGGCATCAACATATTTGTATGTAGTTGCCCTTCTTAGTATGATTATTCTATGCTATTATATATAGTATAATAAATTATGTTGTTGTTGTTGTTGTTGTTTACATTAAGAAACGGTCATTTAAATTATTTCAATAAGTTAACTTACTCGCCAGGTTCTCCATGCTCTCGCAATTATAATTTGACTGTTTCTCAATATTAAATAATGTTTTCTTTTTGAAAAACCTCGGAATTTTTTTTGTATCAATACGGCTAAATCCTGCAGCCGAGAACGTCTATATTCTTCCATTTCAAAAACCTATAATTTAACCATTTTTATTATCAAATATTTGAAATAAAAATTCTTGTGATACAAACCGTTCGTGGACTTCTTATAAATACTTTTGTTATTCCAATCATGAACTCAGCAGCTGGTAATGGCATTCCACGTATAATAATTGCGATGTCCTCAATTACACTGTCATTGCGATAATGTGGCCAAGTAGCTTTATTCAATAATTTATAACGTTGTAAAAAATTTGAATGAGAAATATTAAAACAATGACCAGTTCTCCAAATATTAACTAAAGGCATCAGATTCAAATATCTGACTTGATGTTGTACTAATGATAATTCGAAAATACTCGTTTTTTTATAATCATTGGGTTTTATGCAAAATATATAATGTGTTTTTCGATTTTTTATTAGAAATAGTAATGCTTGTAATTGAGTGCGAATATTTGATGATATACTAGTTGGCTGTCTGGATGATCGTTTTGGATTACCTATAATTAAAATGTTATGTGAATTTTCGATTTTTCAAATCTTTGGAAAATTATAAGATTCAAAACTGCTTAGATTGTATTCACACAAAAACTGAAAAATGTCGTTGATTTTATTTTTAGATTACTTTTTACTTCATTTCTACCAATTATATTGGTACAAAACTTCATTAATGCAAGTATTCATTTCATAAATAAAGAAAAATAATAATCCTTAGCATTGTTTTATCTTTCAATTAATTCTCGTTTTGCTCCTTTTCTCATTAATTACGAGAATCCTAAGCAAAAAAAAAGAAAAATTTCGCTTTCTCACAGGATATTGGGTGGACGGAGAAAAATTATCACCGTTGGATGCGAATTGAGTGTCCCTTAAAAATGTATATGTTTTGATTTTGATCAGTTTAGTTTTTCGGTTTTAAAATAAATCAAAATCGTTTTTAAAATCGGTTAAAACGAACCGGCGATAAGTTGTCGGTTATAAAGTCGTTTTAGTAGTTTTAACAACGAATATCGATTTTTGACTAAAAATAAACGTTGCTATTTTTCGGTTTAACCGTTTGGTTATAAATAACGAATGTAGCTACTGATTTTTTGTGTAAATTTTCATTTTACAAATTCAATCAAATACGATGAAAAATTTCATAAGGAATCGTCCATAAAGGACGTCCACGTTAATGGGAAGGGGGGGCACTAATCGCGAAACGTACAAAAATCGACTAAAAATTATGGATGTTATTTATGGACGGTCCTCAAAATCAAAAAACCTTAAATGCAGAATATATAAGTTTTTAGATTAAGTCGATTTTACGGGGGGCTGTTTAAAAAAAAAAACAAACAAAAAACAAAACAAAGTTACTCATTTTCAGGCTATACTTTTCTCAGGATTGGCAAGACGGATTTTGATGATTGAGCCCATTGGACGCAGCATTTAAGGTAGATATACGTATTTTAATTTTAAATTAATTAGGTCTTGGGAGCCAATTTTATTTTTTCGATTTTTGGTTATTCGGGTGATCCCCCTTTTTTATTTTTTTGCCGATACTGCCCCCTATTTCTCGACTACGTGTTATTTTTTCTTAATAATATGAAGTCTTGTACCAAACCATTGACAGCTTGTTTTTTTAATTTGTTTTTATTTTGATTTACTGTCGATTGTCATCTTCAATACTAGATACAAAATTTCAAATATCAACCAGGAATATTATTACAAACCTTCCGGGAAAAGGCTTTGTACTATAGGCTGTTTACTCTGATATAAAACTGAGCTTATGGTCCGTAATTGTTTATCCGAATTTTTCTCCAGAAAGCCATTTATTGAATACAGTACTTGTCCAGCAAAGTGACGAATTCTGCCATAAAAATTATTAACCATTAAAATCAAATATCTGCCAACAATGTTAAATATTAATTCTATTTACTGAAAGCCTCTATGAACTATGCCACTATCTTGACTTAAATAATTTGGATGTCCTGCACAACATTGATGTATGCGCAATAATAATGCATCATCATTTTTAATATGCGGTTCGTCTAATAAATTTAATATACCATAATTGTTTTTATCAATTAAATCACATATTGTTTCATTATCAAAGAAATCTATTTTGTTCCATTCTAAACCATCTTTGATATAAAGCTCTTGTTGATATTTCATTGTGCTTTGTAAAAAATTCTGAAAATTAAAATGCGGAAAATCATCAAAAAATAGTTTTATATATATATATAATATATTATATTATTATATTATTATATTAAAAAAAAAATACCATGTGGTTAAAAAAAAAAAGCCATGTGGTTAAAAAAACACAAAAAAAAACCACATGGTTTTTATTTTAACCACATGGTTTTTTTTTAACCAAATGGTATTTTTTTTTTAACCATCTTTGTTTTCAACCATGTGGTTCTACCTTATGGCTGAGGCAAGCACCTCGGAGATCGCAAAAAAAAATAAAATATGACGGTAATCTTAAGACAAAATACAACTCAGAAAACAATGGTACCGGCAGTTCTGAAAAATTCGATCCACCCTAATATATATATATATTAAAGTGACCCAAAAAGCAAACTTGTCGTGTTTCGAAATGATGGATACAGATTGTGAGTTTTCGAAAAAAAAAAAAAAATTAAGTAACATAAGTGTGAGTCTCATTAGATCAAACTGTGTCGTGAGCTTTTGGTTTTAATTTTTTGAATAGGACCATTTGAATCGGTCCCAAATTTTCCTTATTTCTTTTTTCGAAAATATAAAATTTGTGTAACCATCACCTCGAAATACAAACTTTCTAATTTTTCATATAAGAAATTGTAACAGAGTTGGCATGTCTTTTTGAAAAAGACAAAAGACGGATAATAGACATGTCTTTTATGTGTCTTTTATCATTGAATAAAAGACAGATAATTTAAAAGACAAAAAAAAAAAAAAAAAAATATTTTTCTAGTTTAAATGCACGCAAATTTGTCTAATAGGATTTAATTAACGCTTTCGCACGGGAATTAATTTGGGTAATCAAAAAATAAATCAAAATATAAGGCAAACGAATTAAATTTAATCAAGTATTTGCAAACTATCTTTTACATTAAATAGGGAAGACATAATTTAACACATTGTAGATATTCCAATTTGTGTGTGTTCATATTTCACGTTAAAATTACATTAAATTTTGATGTACATTATAATGTACGCCACGCACGAATGGGTTAAATAAACGAACTATAAAGGTTGTTCGTCGCCATTCATCAGCGCCTAAACGAGAAAAAAGACAATCTAAAATTATCATTACCATTACTTTGAAACGATCTCATTGTTAATTTTCTACATATTTTATGTTTACTTTATTATTAATTAAATTTTCTGATTGTGTTTTCTACGCAATTCTATGCAATTTAACGGTTTTATTTTTTTAAAAGACAAAAAGACAAATAGACAAAAAGACAGTGCCAAAAACAAAAAACGTCTTTTATGTCATAAACCAAAAAGACGTCTTTTATGCCAACTCTGATTGTAAGACACCGAAAATGCATGCATTTCAAAGGTATATTGTCTGGTTTTGCACCAATACTTATGCTAGCAACGTGTAAATAAAAAAAAACATTCCCGCGATCGCAGGTTTGCGTTGGACGCAGATTTCTATTCCCTTGAAAATATATTGGTTTTACTCTGTTTTCTCAATCTAAAGAAAATAGGAGAAAAGTGATATTTATTTTTTAAAACTACCAAATTCGTTAATTTTATGAACCCAATAAAAGATTGAAACGAACCTATATATTGTAATTTGAAATACTAACTAAACTATCTATTATCGATTAAAAATAATAACAATATTAACATTGACGGAAATAAAATACAGTGTTTAACGGTGGCGGGTCAATCACAAAAATCCGTCAAGTTAATCCTGAGAAAATCATGAAACGTCGTAATAAATGCAAATTTAGGGAAACCCAAGAAACAACTAATCAAAAAAAAAAAATTAATAATTGGGTAGTTCCAAAAGTTTCTTATTTTAGTCCCTGGTTAACTAATCATCTTTAAAACTGTTTTAAAATTATTTTAGATAATCTATTTTGCAGCATTATTTTAAAACAGTTATAATACTGTTATAGAACACGCTGTTTTAAATGGTTTGTTGTGATCGCGTTTCACAACTTTTAGAACATTCTGACATGATTAGATTTTTTTTTGTCTGATCTGAACCGACCAGAAAGTCAGATATGACCCAAACCGATCCGAAACCTCGGGTACCGACAAGCTTGCTTATATATAATTAATATTTAAATAAATAAAAAGCACCCAACATTTTCAATTAGCTGTTATTCTATACATAAGTAATGCAGCCATTTCATGTGAAAGGTACCAAAGTTATAATAAGTGGATAAACTAAAAAAAACTATGTACCTTTAAAAATTTCACTATATTTAAAATATATCTCTAAATAAAAGATTACATCTTGCTGTAAAATTGCCGTAAGATATTATAGGCATTTTCGAGTGAGCATGAATATTCATGAATACATACACAACGAACGTGAATATATTCGCTGATATTCACTATTTAATGGAACACGCGAAATCGATCGCAATATTGACGTTTATTAAATTATAAACAATAACCAAACACCAGTAAAAGTTGAATGACTATATATTCTTCAAGAATAATTTATTTTAAAATGTATATTTCCTTATTTGATAAAAGATACATTATTAATAACAACAAAATGATTTTATTTGTATTATTTGTACTGAGCAAAACGATTTGATTTCAAAAATTTCACATAAATTTAAATACATTTCTAAATAATAATGTCAGTTGCTTAAAAATTTACTATAATTGTAACTAACAATAATGTAATATATTTAAACAAAATACTTAATGAAAATAAATTGAGTTGAATTGAATTTACTGATTAAAGTTATAAACAAACAACAAACTTCAAACGTCAGATAACCAATAACCATGAATACAAATCCTAAAGCCTCCCATACACGGGACGATTTATCGTATGATATGTTGTACGATAAATTGAAGTACAGTTGGAGAACAGTTTGTTCTTGTGTTGTAATGATGGATTTGACTTTTAAATAAAGAGTACGATGATGGTTGGATGTCCAACCAATTTCAATAAACGTGAAAGATACAACCAATTTGACAGCAACAACGGACAAGTTGAGCTCTTGTCGTACGACAAATCGTTGCGTGTACGGGAGGCTTAACTACGCTTGAAATAAATTCATTTTTTTCATGACTACTACACCACGCGCACTCGAAATTAGAGTAATCATGAAAAAGTGTGAATGAAAATATGCAACATGCTTACTCGAAAATGCCTTATGTTAAAAACAAAAAACTTGATAAATTAATTGAATTGAATGAGACAGGAAATTTTTTAACCATATTTATTTTTTATTTTTAAATGAATCAAAAAAAAAATAGATTAATATTTGCCTATTTACATAAATCACGAAAATGACGATAAATATTTTTAAAACTAAATTGAAATTTTATAAAATGTGAATATATTTTAACCTTGAATGCTCATTAGAACAGTTTATAACAAATTTACACTAGAGAAATTAATTGCTGTTATGTTGGTATTTATGAATTATATGAATTAAAAGCGCGGCAATTTGAAATTCAAAGTTCAACAATAAAAATAAAATATTTTTAGACGAAACAACAAAAAAGTAATGATGAGGAAGTTTTTTTTAGCATCAAAATTAACAATAAAAAAAAGTAAATAAAATTACTTTCCTGTCTCATTCAATTGAAAAAAAATATGTACACAACGAAATTTTAAGTGTACAATAATAGAAATAGAATAAAGATAGAAGGACATTATAACAGTTGAAATCGTATGCGACCTGATTTGAAAAATGTGGGCAAAATGTTGTCGTTGATTGTATCATTACACACACTAGCACACAAAACTGCATTGCGTGCAGGGTAGATAAAATTCGAAAAAATCATGATTTTTTCAACTCATGATTTTTTGGATTTTTTCACATTTATTGTGGTTCTAGCTATTCTTTAAGCGGATTTATATTACTATATTTAGCTTTATTTAATATAAATCCACTTAAACGATAGCTAAAACCACAATAAATGTGAAAAAATTCAAAAAATCATGAGTTGATAAAATCATGATTTTTTCGATTTTTATCTACCCTGAGTGCGTGTATGTAATGATACAAGCAATGACAACGTTTTGCCCACATTTTTTAAATCAGCTCGCATACGATATTTTGTACAGAAAAACTGTTATTATGTCCTTCTATCTATATTCTATTTCTATTTGTACAATCGACCAAAAAAAAACATTCACAGCTATCTGTGAATATATGATTGCTTTCATTTGAAATGACTGCATATGAAAAATAAGTTGTTCTCTTACTTGGTGTAATTTTTCGTTACAATAATTTATAACTAGTTGCTCAAAGCTATTATTGTCAGTAATTTCAAAACCATAAAAATCTAAAATACCAAGATTTTTTCCATGAATTGAAGTATATTTTGACTAAAAAGACAATTCAAATACAGATTTAAATATGAAAAATTTAATATTATTATAATTTTTACAATGGAAAATTTACCTTCAGCGACTCATTTATTCTTAAAACAATCCATGTAAATAAACGTCCATACATAGTCCTGCATAATGAATTTTTAATTCGTGTAGCGCTTATGGCATCCACCTCGGGACCAGTATCCATAGTAAACCAATTACTATGGCCTTTAGTCAGACAATTCACTAATATTTGAGAGTCTATATTTAATAATTGTGCTATTTCTAACAACTCTAAGAAATTAAAAACAAAAGATTCCATAAACAACTAGATTATATTCAGCTTATTGATAGTGAATCATTAACCATACCATAATTATTTGACACTTCACATCCCTCTGTACCATCAATATTAGTAGTAGGAATAAAAATTAAATTTCCTAATTTCAGAACAATGGCAAATATTTTAAATATGCTAATTATCTCTTCTGGACTAATACCAATCATCTCTAAGGATTTCTATAAATTTAATAAAATTTTCGTGACAATTATTTGAAATTATTTATGGAATATATATTTCTGACTAAAAAATACAAATTAGCCACCAAAAAACCAACTGGCCACTTACCATTTTTCAAAGAAACAGAAAAGAACTGTGTAAGTTAATCATATTATTTGCTCTTTGTCAAAACAGTTAAAGAAAAATATTATGTAACTCAGTCATCAAATTTGCTCTTCACCATAAAGGAAGATAGAAAAGAATTATGTAAGTACGTATTATTTTCAAGTGGCCAGTTTGCGTTTTTCAGTGGCTCAGTTTAATATCATTATTTATTATCAAATTCATACCTTTGTAAATAAAAAATTTTCTTTATCATTTTCTGTAATATTTCCATGCTTTAAAATTTCATATTTTTCAGTGTTTCTTTGTAGTTTTAGCGATTCTAAACGAATAAAAATTATTATTCTATTTATTTCTATTTAAATTAAATTCTTAAAATATAATACATATTACATAATATTTATAGATAAAACACTCTTAGGAACCAATCTATCCAAAGCAATATTTTAAATTTTCGTCAAAGCATCAAAAGATTATGTCGAAATATTTAAAATTTCTAAATCTATTTTTGGGCAACATTCATTTTTGGCATAGTTTATGAAAGTAGCATATAGAATTTAGAAATTGGTTTATTGTAGAAAATGGCATTTGAAATACTAACAGCGGCATATGAACTACAATTTGTTCGCTTTCATATTTCTTTTTTATAATGATGAATTAATGTGAAAATTATACAATTCTGCTACAAACGATATCGATTAGCATTACAATCATTATTAATTCTGCGAGAATTGTCTGATAGGACTTAATAACATTAAGCCATCGATAAATGAATTAAACGTTTCATCGTAAAAGTTACGAATAATAAAATTATACATACGAGCCCTGTTTTATAAAACTTTGACAAATGACAAATTTGTCACAATTTATTTGTCGCGACAATTCTGACAAGTGACATTTTGCTGTTTGTTATAAATTAATAAATTTGTAAACTTTTGGATGACAATTTGTGACGATTAATAACAATTGTATTATATAATGATTAAATTAAGATCAATAAATAAAAATATTTAAATTTTTATAAATTTATTAAATAAAAATTGATTCACCATGTCCTTTTATAATAACTTATAAATAAGATTTCTTTATTTTCTTTAATTAGTCGTAAAAGAGCTATTTTTGAGTCGTTTGCCATCTTTAGGTTAGTATTGCTTTAACCCGCCATTTACACTGGCTGGCAGATGGCAGAAAAAAACCGTGCCATCGTAGAGTTTGCAAGTGATGGCCTGCTATCACGTTTCTTTTTTGCTATCTGCCAGCTAGTGTAAACAGCGGGTAGTGAAAGCGACACTAATAAATTTGTATTTTACAAATTTATCAGATTGAAAGGATTGAAAGGATCCGGAAGTTAGAAAGAGAAAAAATATAGAAAATGATGCGCAGAAACCATTTTGGTCACGGTAAAACAGATGACCTATATTCTATGTATCTTGCTCCACCCTAATATATATCATAGAAATTAGTGGTCGAACCGTTTCGTTTTAAAACTTTTCCAATCCCCGCACTTTCAATTTAATTAAAAACGCTCCACCCTAATATATATAATATATATCCACTATAATTTAGAAAATAGTATTTACGCACTTTTATAGGAAATCATATTTTGGAATTCGACATAGGTTCATTTTCTCATTTTGGAAAGATTTTGTCAGGTGAAAATTATTAAAGAGTATCCCAACTAACATTCTCAATGCCTCAAAGTCACCAATTTTTTGTTATATCTGTATAAAGGTTGTATAATAGCTTTAAACAACTATATTTTCCTATATTGGCTTTAAAATATAGTTTCTAAGCTATAAGAAAAATCTTTGTTGTATAAAGACTTTATCTAATGCTATGTAGCTGTAACTATAATCTTAGTTTTATAAAAGTCATAAGCTAACTGCTTTATATAGCAATGACTATGTAGCTTTATGAAAAAGCTATGTAGCTGTGTAGTGGAATATCAACCACCATTATAAAGCTATATATACTTAGCTTTAGAATGGTCATTTCAAAAACATTTATGCAACTATACCAACAAAGACAGCTTTGTAGCTTAACATACAGCCTTTATAAAACCTATAAATAGGTAGAGTGTAGAGCTAATTTAGAAACTTGAAGTTGCATAAAAGTATTGTAAAGACGAAGCCATTATTTCATTATTTCTTAACATGGGAAATTTTTTAAAAATATTTTCAGTGCACTAGACATAAAAATAGGAATTTATTAAAATTTTAATTCAATAATTAACTTTCTTAATCCATAATATTTTTAAGGCGCATTGTTATTTTTCAAGGCACCTTATTTATATTTACACTTAAAATTGGCTTTGCATAAAAAATTTCCTTAAATATAATGCGAAAGTACATAAAATATCATTTAAATATGAAGGGCTCAGAGCCAAATGTGACCAACTGTTTTTTTTGTGCTATGCAATTTTGATCTTTATGCGTTATGCATATAAAGTTCAAAATCGCATAGCAGAAAAAATTAGTTGGTCACCTTTAGCTCTGAGCCCTTCATATATTGACGCCATGTATTTATAGAACGCCATTAATAAATATAAAGATTGTCATCGATGCAAGTATGAGAAATTTGCATAAGGTTATAAAATAAGCTATGAAGCATTAAGTTAAGTGTAGGTCAGGTTATATAAACCATTATGCAACCTTTATGCACCCCCTAGTCGTTCCATCTAGTTATTGAAATACAACATATTTATTACGGGATCCAGTCTCCTTTTACCTAATCTTCGATATCGATGTATGCCGGACACTGCAACATTGTTTACGGTAGAAATGTGGACCATATTTTGCGTGGGAATCCAATCAGGACTTGAAATTTTTTATATAAAATTGTAGACCAAATAATGAAATATTATTTTTGAGGTTAGCACACTGTACACTTACCGGTAATAAAATACTGTGAACAAACTTTTACATATGTATTCAAGCTTATTAATATCTAAATCATGTCTTAAGCGCTTTTAACCAAGCATTTTGTCGCTTTATTGCCAATGTACGCATTTGTTTTTTTAGATTAAATCATTGGTACGCGAAAAAAATTGTTATCATCACTATTGCCTCATGAAGAACAATTTACCACTGCACAAAATGATATCTTAATGATACAATACACTTTCCTGTATTCAATTTATTTTATAAATGTTATATTTTTCTTTTATTTTTAATAAAAAGTCTAAATATTACGTGTTAAAATAATTGTACATGCATTTCATATGCAGCTGTCAAGTTTGTTTGTCCTACAGAACTTTTGTGGCGACTTTCGCCGGGAAATGGCCTATATATCGCTATTAATTGTCGTATACAAGAAACATTTACGAGTATAGGCTAAATTAAAGCTGAGTTCAAGGTCAGTAACTGTGGCTAAACTCACCCTGAATTCGTCTGAAAATAAAATGTGAGTACGAATAATTTTCAGTACAGATGCAGTATTGGCGAACTACATGATTACTAGGTGGCAGTAGTTTCTATGTGAAAAAAGATGATGAGAACCAGGGTTGGGTCATGACGCGTAAAAAACGTTTTCGACGTCAAAAACGTAGAAAAAGTTAATTACCCGTAAAATAACGTAAAATACGTAAAAAATGCGTAGAAAACGTAAAAAACTAAAAAAAAAGACT
>JAABKK020048557.1:0-12049 GCA_011634745.2 Catotricha subobsoleta | reverse complement strand
AATGTTAGGATTTCTTGGTTCTAATTTCGGAGAATTCTAATTTCTGTGTGTTCTAATTTGTGAGTTTCTACTGTATTATAATTGAAAAAAATAAAGTGCTGGGAAATTTTGAAGGAAATGTATATTATTATTAAAACATTTTTATTGAATCACAACAAAATGTTAAAATATGGAAAATTTACATACTTATATATATTTTTTTTTTTTTGACTTATACCCTAGTAGAAATTTATAAGTTTATTCAGGCGTATATTTGATGAATATCAACAAGCTTTATATATTACTCATGGCACACAAATTATATTATACATTAAACGAATTATTAACAATAATAAATAAATAATCTAACGATAATAAGTAATTTAATTGCTTATATGGTTTCATATTTTTAAATATACATTAAATATCATTAAATGTATTATTTGTCTTTATAAATGTACATAATATGTACTAAATTACGCATCTAATATATTTTGTGACCGTAATTAATTAAATACTATTCTTATTATGCATGCATATGTGTAGCAATTACATTTCGATTTAATTTCAACATTTATAATTCACGAAAAACATCAAATAGTAATTCTTTGAATTTATTGGAAAATTCCTTATCGAAAATAGCGATCAATAAACGAGTAGGTAGATTTTGTGCTTGTTAATTAATCACCACTTTCAGTTAATTAACATTAACGGAATATTGTTATACTTTTATAAGGTGGTTTTATAGTTTATTGTTTGCCTACATTATTATACATTAAACGATAAAAGTAATATTTTTGTATTATGCCATTGCTCTACTCTTATATTCTTTTATTTATTTAAATGAAGGTTATGTTTGTCATTTAAATGTATTAAAAATTTAATATCAAAATCAAATATTAAAATTTATATGCACGATTGTTTAATATTCAAATGTTAATGTAATCTGGCGACGTCCAATTCACACCGATATCAATTCAGATTTATCAGCAATTTACATACACATAAAAGAATACCCCATAGACGAACGCTTGCTTTGTATATCGTGATTAAGTTATTATTCATAATTCTATTTTCTGTGAGAAAATAAAAGTGATAAATAACACTTATGTTGTTACTTAATATTAAGATATTATAAATAACATGACCGGCGGCAACATTTGTTTATTTTACTTAATTATCACACTTTTTAAAGTTTTATAGTTCTGACGTGATTAATTTGTCAAAAAAATAATGTTTTAATTAAATAGATTAACCTATGTGAAAGTTGTTACGTCTGATCAGTTTTTGGCTTATGAGAAGTTGAATACTAGTGAAATTTTCACTCGCACCAAGAAGTTCTAGTTCTCTATCTATGAATGATCTCTAAATAAATCAAATCGCGCGATCTACCGATTCAGATCGGTTTGATAATAAATAATCTGATCTAATTTGCGTAAATCATTTTCTTAAAAAAATTTAATAGTTATTATTGAATTAAATTAATTAAATTAAATTTCATAATTAATAAAATTTAAACATTATTTGAAAGAGCAAAAAATATTATACATTTTCAATATTATTTTAAAATAATCTGGAATATGATCTCAAAATGATCTGCAGATATTGATCTAGATCAAGTATATTTATAGCAGAGAATAAAATAAGAAATTTGGTGAACTGCACTTTGAAATATTGAGAAATTGAAAAATGATACCAAAAATACCGCGAAAAAAACCGCGCTGTCCCCTAGCTGCCTTTTGAGAAAATGAAAAAAGATACTATTTTTCAAAAAAACAACATCGACGATTGCAAAATCGCCTCAAAAAAAAAAAGGCTGGCGAGAAAATCCACGCTATCCCCTAGCTGACTTTTGAGAAAGTGAAAAAAGAAAAAAAGATACTATTTTTCCAAACAACCATCGACGATTGCGATTTTGGTTTTACTTTCCAACTGCATTTTGCCAAATTCTAACTGCATTTTCGCTCGATCCAACTGCAATTTTTCTGCCGAGCTACAGCTTATTTTAATGCCTGATTTATAGTATAATATAAAGTCACCGTTATTGCTTTATTTTCTGAGAAATATGCAGATTATCAAAAAAGCGATCCATATACCCAACAAAAGATTTTAATATACGCAAGATGATAAATAAACTAATTTCTAATATGTAAGAAATTACATTAATAATTGGATATCAAAATGATTTTTTTTATATTTAATATTATATAAATCAGCCATCTAAAAACTGCTGTAGAAACTCAGGTATTAAACATTATACACACTAACTAATTTAATTATGTAATTGCAAAAAAAATAGTACCTATTATTATATTAATTTTTAAAATGGAAACAGGTGTGCGTATTATGTAATTTTGAATTTAAATTAATTTCAGGAAACCAATCTAATTCAATTGTACGTTTTTATGTCAATTTTTTATTTGAATATATCAATTTCGGCGATTGTAATTCAAATTAATTCTGTAATAAAAACTGTTCATTGTTCTATTAATCAACATTCAACGACACTTACTATTAAATAGATTAGAATACAGATATATAATTTTATTTATTCTATTTCATCTCATCTCGTTCATAATAATAGCTCAAATAACAACATCAATTGTGAATTACTTTTGTTTATCAATATTTTGGAAAACTATAGAGAATTTAATTCAAAATATTTGATTATCACAGGTACCTCTTATTTTATTTTTATATTATATAAAAAATAAATATTCGTGTGAGGTTCAATAATGTCATCGCATGACATTCATTATAAAAGTGTTATTAATGAAAAATGGTGAATAAAATTGTAATTAATAAATTAATCTTTAAATATATTAATATAATTTATTCAGATAACAAATTTTGGTTCAAAAATCATTGTATGACATTTTCAATTTGAAATAAAACAAACCATTTGGAGATTTTTTTTTTTTTATACAAATTGCTTATTCTGTGATATAGAAATAATAGCTACGATTATTTGAGTAAGATATATTTTACTCATTTATTTTTCTAAATATAAACTTAGAACTTATTGTTGAACCATAGATTATTTCTTATTAAAAATAAAAATGAAGTTCAAAAAATCACACCTGATAAGATAACTGAAGCTAAAACAATGATATTTATGAAGATCGAATGCATCGATGCCATTTTTGTTATACCGTAATTAATTTAGATAAGATTTAACCACTAATAATCACAATTAATTTTTTAATCTGTCTGCTCAGTCAGACCAATAAATTTTAATTTATTTATGCACTTTTTTTTTTTAGCTTAATTTATCATTCACATATTTTTGTATTTTTATAATTCAAGTACGTTCACACTGAACTGTATCTATATTATATATGAAACAGTATTGTTCAATTTAAAAGATGAAAAAAATATTATTAATAATACATAAGAAAAAATAATCACAGAAATTGAAAGTTAATTTTTTTAATTATGTATAAATTAAGATAACCTAATGTTCACAAACACAAACATAAGTACACAAAATACAAAATTTTATATATTTACTTAATTAATAAGAATAAAAATGTTGATTAAACTTTGTATAGAAATTTTTATCAACTGTAGGCTAAATTAAATACAAAGTATGTAGAATGACTGCTCATCTCATACTATATTTTAAAATTAACTGACAAATAGTCATCAATCTCATTTAGAAGATATATTGACTATCCTCTACCAGTAACTTTTTGTGGTATAGGTAGTGTATATGAAAACGTAGTCAGTTAAATAACATATGATTGTTAAGTTGAGTTAAGTTAAGTTAAGTTTGGTCCGGTTTTAGCCAGATAACACCATAACATAACATAACACCATTGTTGTTAGTTTTTATAATGGGTAAAATTATGATTACGTTTTTCTTTAAAATGCATTCTTTTTATTTCCATATTCAGAATATAGATAGTTTTACTTTCTTATAGAGACATTAAAAAATATGCAAGAGAGGCAAAAGACAAAGACATTAGAAATTTACCGTTGATATATAATTTATGTTCAAAAATGAATAGTATTTGAAATATTAATTTATAATTAAGACGGCTTTCACGTTAGACTTTTTCAATTAACCGTAGCACCAGTAATAAGCATTCATGATGTGTGAATGTTATATAGTATATTAGATAGCTAGAACAATTTAAGAACATCTCAAAAATATTTCTTATAGATTATAATTTTTTTAAAGTGATACCTTTAAGCTTCTTGCCAATATTTAATGATCAACTAACAAGATAATAGCAAAAATTAATGATTTTGAATCTAGGTTTAATTAATGTGATCCTACAGAAGGGGAAAAGTTATCATAAAACAGCGAATTTGTAACTGTTATTGATCATGATTTCCTTTAATGACAATTAACTCAACAGAATTAAAATGTTATTTACGTAGTGGATTGCTTTTTGCTGTGATCCCGTCATAGATGCGTCAAATAAGTTTAGTGATCACTTTCTATCGCCGTCACTGAACTATATTTTACACATCACTATTCGTTGTAATATTTTAATAAATTCAACATAAACAGACAAACCTTATCACACTTAAATTTTTTTTTGTCTTATATGTAAATAATAATAGACATATTTCACTGTTTCTTATTTTTACATTACAAAAGATTATTTATAAATAATTTCACTGTTGTTTTTTAAATTAATCTATTTCATTTAGGTACTTATTATTTAATAACATATTTTCGTCTGGATTTGATTGATAATATCTCAATAATAATTACATATAATAGTGTGTTAGCAATGTAACGCACTTCATGTGCAATAATATGAATTTAAAATTTTGAAAATCAATATAACTAACGAAAAAAGTTAATTCATTTGAAAACAGTATATTTCTAGCTACAATAATGTTGGTAGTGGTTCTAGAGTCGGAACAAAAAGTTGCCGCTTAATCTGAAATTATTTTGGCGACAGAATTACGTTTCTACTAAGCAGTACGTGGATTTCCGTTTCAAATTAGATATCGACATAGCTGTTGACATTTTATGAGCATTTGTGAAACGCTACGCTAAATCCCTTCCAATCAAGCTCAGCTATTTGATGGTAAAGCAAAGGGCATATTACCCATCTTCTCCAAAACGTAGAATTACCTCGATTTTATCAGATTGATAAATATTTTACCAACACCTCAAATGGTGAGGTATTAGGCAGTTTGGGCAAAATGACGTGAACGTAGGAATTGGTGTGAGAAATGACGTAGCGTGAAAATTAGTATGCAATTTTAACTCTCACGTCATTTTTCACACCAATTCTTACGTTCACGTCGTTTTGCCCAAACTGCCTATTGATAAAATGAAATGTATAACAATCTGAAAAGAATCGAAGTAAGAGCACATTTTTGGGACAAGGAGTAATGACGTTTACATAACCCAAAGATAAAAGATTGAACGATCTTCACAGCTTCACAAATACCTAAAAAAATGTCAATACCTGGGTGTTAAAGAAATCCCATTGTTGATATCTAAAGTATTTCATATGAAATGTACCTTTATGTATTATTAAAATTATTAATTATATTATATTAAGATAGAAAATACAGCAGTATTTAAAAATATTGCCGCTGGTGTAATTTTTTAATCCATTATTTTATTATTTCCGACCACTTATCTACTATTAATTCTTTTCTCCGGGTATTCCAGTCAAAATTTCAATAAAAAACTATTTTTTTTATTCTACTCCTATGTTTTGAAGTTTGGTTTATACTTCTTCATCAGGGATAAAATTAATATCATTAGTTATTATATCGTCAATTTTAAAATTCTTATTTTCTCTTTTTAATGTGTGCGAAAGTTATTCAGTTGAAATTTTGACTGGAATACCCGGAGAAAAGAATTATTAGTAATTTTTTAATTTTCTCTCAAGCTGAAGCTGTATCGTCATTCGCCTTTATGGTAGAACAGCCACCGATCATTCCCGTCATATATCGATAAACTAATTTACAAATTTTTAAATATTGATTTAAAAATTAACCAACAACAAATACACTACTAGTAAAATAATTATTTTATTCTCTTCTTTTGATTTAGCTGAACTATTTATTAGAAGTAAAATGAGAAAATTGACATGCAATTAACAGAAATTAGCACTAATTTTATAGTCGCTTGTTGGTTTCCTTGTTAATTCGCATTTTGTTCTTAATTAAAACTTTACTAATTTTTTTTTTTTTTTGATAAAATATTTAAAATCTAGCAATTTTTAAATTATACAAAAATAGCATTATTAAATACGGCACAACTTTTAAACCTTGTGATTAAAAATGAACATTATATTACGTGTGTTTTCATTGTATAATATTATTTAGTTGTATGAAATACGCAATATATTATTTTAAATCTTTTAATAAATACATAAATGAAAAAAATTGCACAATTAGAATAGTTGCAGTAACCTAATGGATGAAAATGGCTGTTGGAATTAAAATTGAGCTCAAATGAAATCATGGAATATTTTTTTATTTTATTAGATTCTTAATAGAATTGCTGACAATTTTTTTAACACTAATAATAAAAAACATCAGAAACTAAAATAAGTATTGCTAAAGCGAGTTCCAAGCATTTATTATGTTATTTAATATTTGATGTCAGTATGAATGAAGCTTATGCCCACTACAATAAACTTCGATTATTAAGACTGAAGTCACATTTCTAATTCAAAATAGTTGCTAGAGATAAACCATGAGCTTGAAAATTAAGTTTTTATTACCTAAATCTGACGAATGATAGTTCTTATACAAATAATTTAAATTCTCTTAATTTGTTCAAATTGTATTAATTAAAAACAAATTAATAAAATAATGCCCATAAACTGATACATCGCTTAGAAACAAAATATTCCAATAGATATCACGCAACTACATCAAACACATATTGTATATCAATTTCATTACCACATATTTAATTTTATTTTTAAGTTTTATTCGACCTTTTCAAAAAAAAAATTTTTTTTTTTTTTTTTATTATTTGTATAAATTGTTAGATGGTAATATGACAAACACGTATTATTAAACTATAAGAATATTTGATTTTATGGTATTTGCCATAAATATACAAATACATTGATGGGTCGCGTAAAATACTTAATTGCGGTCACCGCATAATATTAGAAAAAAATAAACAATCAATCAAAGGCAAATAATTATTTTTAAATATAAAGCTATATTTTATCCACGTGAAAGAAAATAGAAAAGTAAATATAAAACTTTATAGATATTTTTGTTTATTTCTTTTTATTTACGAGTACATAAGTCATGAGCAGTAAATTCATATTTATTAATAGCAATTAAGTATATTTACGGTTGAAAAATATGGGGCAAAGGAAAATTTCTTATTTACTTCACTAATGACTTAGTAAATATAAAGTAAAGTTTCTTTGCTATAATTTTGAAAATAGGTACCTATTTAGAGTATATTTTTAAATAATAAAAGGTTGATTGTCGACAAAATAATGGTGCTTGCATTTTGTACATTCTTTCAATTTAATAAAATTAAATTAATAAAGTAATATGTTAAAATCATTATATTTTGATGTAAATTTTATATCATTCGTTCAAGCACAAGCACTTCCTTTTCTGCCTTCGCTTGGCTATACAAAATAGAACCATAAAAAATTACGTCATTCATATAAATTATAGAATAATAGCCAGAGCCGGTTTCAAGCAAAATTCTAAAGTACTCAAACGTAAAATGTTCGTCTCCATCAGACAGAAAAGAAAAATACATAAAAAGTTTTTTTTTGTTTTTTTTTTGTTTTATGTATTCGATCCTCATTTTTTCTATTTTCAAAATGTTTCGAAACGGAAAAAGATAATTTTAAGCTCGTCGAAAGTGATCCAAACTAATCTTGGATTATTAATCAAACACGTCTATATAATATTATATAAATCACGTTTTTACATAATTTTTGAGAAATTTAAAAAAAAAAATGAAATAAAATAAAGCATTTTTTCACACACTAAACAAAAATCGCATCGTGTTTAAATATATTTAATTACAATAAAAAATTCGAAGTTTATAGGATTAAAAAACATTAAATGAGTCTGAAAAGCAAATTCTACTAATAAATAATCTATAAACAATAAGTTTATGTAATATTTAGAATTGAAAATTATTTTATTTAATGAAAATATTACTTACCCTGGAGTCAAGAAACGAATTAACTGAACTATGATCAGAATAAAAAGATGATACTAATAATTTTAAAGATATTTAGATTTTTTTCGCCCCTCTGATGTAAAATTTGCCGTACTCAAAAATTCAGTATCCAGTACGTTATTAATCCGGCTCTGATAATAACCATTGAACGTTGACTCATAGTTGGCGTCTGTTTGTCTCAAATAAAAATATTACTTTATTTTTTATATACATAAAGGAACATAAAACATACATCAAATTTCAAACTGTATATACATTATATATGATTTAGTTTTATAAAATTGATATGTTTTACATATACTTATTATATATATATTTTATTTTTCTACTCTGTTTGTGTATACTACGATGGTTACAAAGATCGAATCCATTTTATAAAAATATACTATTTAATATTAATACTTATGTCCATATTCTGCACCACGTATCAGGAAATTTTATAGAAAGCCAATACTTACGCGCATTAAGTATATTACTTAATATAATTTTTCTTTATTTATTTTTTATATGCATATATATTCATTTGGTGGTGGAGACAACTTTGTGATGTGTTGTTATAAAAAGAAAAACGAATGTCAATTGATAGATATTAAGTAAAATTAATTATTGTTTATTTTTATTTTGTTTATTTAGGAACAAATAATAGGAGTATTTGGTTAAATCATGTTAAACCGTCGTATTTGCTAAATCTATGGCTAATTTAACAGGTCTGTTATTTATTCAAAATAACATACGGTAGAAGGCGTCTATTTTTGGTCTTTCATCCGTTATTTGTTAAATGTGACATTTTTGACATAAATTTAATGACTCATCTAATATAATATGACATTTTACACAGTAAATGAATAATAAAAATTTAAGAGTGTTCACTTCTTTTGAAAGCTCTTCCATGCAATGTTGCCAATTTAATTTTTTTTATTAAAAAACTTTTCAAATTTTTTTTACTTCATTTTTGAAAAAAATTAAGTATTTGGTATTGTGAATTTTTGTTATTTGACCACTTTTTCTCTGGATTTCAGAATTCAGTGGTCGGATTTTGATGATCAATAACTGTATACGAAAAGACGCAATTTTTTTTTCTTGAAATCGACAACGTACATTGGCAGTTTGTTTATGTAAGCTAATGATAATACTTTTGTGATGACAATGAATAATTTTTCATAATTCGTCCTTAGAATTTGCCGGCTATATTTAATTACATTGTTATAATAAAAAGTTCAGGGTACGAGGGAACTTCATTTACACTTATGCATGCTTTAATTTATCCAAAATGCACGGTCAATTACATTATTATTTATGTTGAAATACTTTTTTTTATCACTGTTTACCTCTTTGATTAAAAACAACAATTTAGAATTAATTAATAGCACCTACATTTCGAAAATAAAAAGATACATTGTGGATGGTATATAGATAAACAATATAAAAGGATATAAAGTACAATTTGCCCTTCCTGGTTCTGCTAAGCAACAATTCTTTCAAATGTAAATAATAAATAATAAACAAAATTCGGTTTAATCTATTCTAATCTAACTCTTATTAATTTACTTACTGGTTGCGCACAATTGCTATCCAATAATTATTGTTACTTTTTTTTCATGTTTTTGTTTATCGCAGTCTGAATCATTTTGCGAAATGACAAAAGATTTTTATTGTTGTTGTTGTTGTTATAAATATTAAAATATTTGCAATAATAAATCTTTGTAATAAAACCTGGTATATAGCAAGTCGAATTATCCATCCAAGAAAAACTAATAGCCCGACATAAATAACATTTTTATTTTTTTTATTTATCAATGTTCGATATAGCTGATAAAAGGTAAACAAATATTAGCAAATTCTGTTCTGGCCAGGCCATATATAAAATGTTAGGTTTGTGAAAATTATCAAATATTTAATGCATGCTTATTACGAATAATTTCGGTTAGTTAAAGAAAATATAATTTAACCATGTTTCATATGGATATCATGTAATCATGTCGCAAATTCCATGCTTATACTTATATTGATGCTAGATAGTGCACCTTAAAAAAAAAGTAAAACAAAACTATAGTCATTATATATGTTCTAATAAGGTCGTTAGAAATTTTAAAAGCTAATGGGCATGTATTAAAAAATAAAAATGAAAAGAAAAACTTCCACCTCAATTACATTTATGTTGCCTTATTATTTTATTATGGCCTATTAAATGAAACCACACCCTGACCGAAAACATATTCATGAAATTATTATTATTTATATTACAAATATTCGTTTTTTTTTTTTTATTTTGTTGCTTATCCTATTTTTTCTTATCAAATATCATTTATGTGTATATGAAATATATCCATTCCATTTATATTTCTCAATTTACATTCGAGATCAGACATGAAAATTGTATACATTTTTTCCAAACAAAAATATAAGCCGAACACAAAACCATATTCAATAGCCCGGTATTGGTAATTGGTGTGTATTGTTTATTGTTGTTTTCTTGTTCTTGAAAATGTGTCTTCAAATAACAAATACCAGTACCAGTAGCAGTACATAAGAAAAGACATTGATATTTATTATATTTTATGAGAGGTGTTTCTCATTTTCAGTGAGTAATTTTTTGTCCATTTTCTTAACTTTAATAATATAGTAAAAGACACTTAAAAAAAACAAAAACAAAATGCTTTTTTTTTTTCAAATAATTGTAAAACAGGATACATTAATGAAAGTTCATATTAAACGGTTTTAATATAAGAAAAAAATATTATTTTACATTGTGTTTAATAAAAAAAAAAAAAAAACTTTAGCAAATAATATAATTATTTTGGAAAAGTTAAAATTGGAAACTGAAATAATAATCGAATATTAAGTTTATTACATCTCTTTTTAAATATATTCAAGTTTATCTTAAATATAAATACATATTTCTATATAAAATAGATTACTTACCATAATTAAATATTAATAATCTATTAAACTATAGTGAACTAAATTATTACGAACTTTTTGGCTACGTTATGTCTGCTTCCATTTTCTTAAGTGTTAAATTATTTGTTATATAAATAAGTATACTGAAATTAGCTTCAACAATAGATATGTTGTCTCTCTACTCCCCTAATTATATGTAATGACAAAAACCTTTATCAATTCAAATGTTTATTTATAATATTTCTTCTTTCCCAAAATTATAGCAAAAGCTCACAAATATATTTTGTATATTGACTTATCTACAAGAGCTTTTCTCTTTTTTTTAAGAAATACTTTCGATATGTGGCGCTTTTCATAAAATGCTAATAAATGAGCTTTTTTATTTCAAATTTTCCATTACTGAAAATTAGTTAATATGTAAGAACTTGTGCTATGGTATTATTTAAATTGACAATACTTATACACTAACAACTTGATGAGCTTTTCCCATTTTTATTATGCAACTAGTTGTCATACATACTGTTTTCAATGTAATGTTTTAATGTAAATATTTCGAGTAGGCACTTAAATATAAAGTATGCGGAGTAGTACTTTGTAAGTTTGAATTAATCGGTTTGTAATTTTGCAAAATTTTAATGGTTTATTTAAGTAATGAACTTAATGAATACAAACATTTTCATATCAACAATAATATCAACAAGCTGCACATTAATTAGAACACTATTTTATTTTTAATATATTATATCCGTTTCCGTTTATAGACGCACTTTACAATTTTAAATTTTACACTCTTTTATAAAGAGAAAATCTAAGATCAAAGCCAATATAGTTGAATATTCTGTATCTAATGAATGATTATAAAATGGCCAATATCTTACGGAGATCTAGCCCGAAAATAAAACTTACTGTAGCATTTTTTTAAGTATTTAGTTATTATTATTACATGAGACTATTAGAATCAAAAACCGTTTATTCCATTTGCGTTGACAAGCGATTTTGTACCATATCGCTCTA
>JAABKK020048546.1:0-12052 GCA_011634745.2 Catotricha subobsoleta | reverse complement strand
ACATCAATCTTTCAAAGAATAAAGCAATAAAGGCTTTAAATATGTAATGTAGACAAGTTCACGCTTAAAAATCATTAGCAAGCCTATGTAATTTATTCGAAAAGTCTGTAACTTATTAATTAATTACATGAAATCTGTCGATTTTTCGGTAATATAAAAAAATGATAAATTACGCGAATAAAACGTGTAATTTATTGCCAATTTATTACCTACTCATCCCTGTACCGAACCGAACTCCAAGAACCCCTGCTTTTTTGACTTCAGAACCGAACCCATAGAACCGAAACCTTATAATATTTTTTAAGAACCGAACCCTTAGAACCGAACCCCAAATTTTTTTTCAAGAACCGAACCCTCAGAACCGAACCCCTATAAAATTTGAAGGGTACGCATCCCTGCCTGAAAGTATTTTTTAATTCAAATAAATTTTAAACAATATTTTGCTGAAGTCTGAACGCAAAGTTCAAATTTTACGAGTTGCAAGCAAAAAGGTGAATGGAATGGTTATCAAGTTTTTTTATAATACTGAAATGTAGTTACGCAATACTTAAAAATAATTAAATTATTTAATAAACTTAATATTGATAAGTTATATCCCGCAAATAAATGATCAATGGGTGCAGCAGTTTCGATTAAAACAAAAAATATGTACAAGTTTTCATGTAGTTTTATGTGTATAAACGTTTATAAAAGAATTTCAACAACAATATAAAGATCAAATAACACGCGGAAATATACTATAACCCAAAGGTTTGTTAGTTCAAAACCCAACAGAAACAAAAAAAAATATACATAATGTATAATGAAGCTATATATTCAACTTTAACCTGAACATTAAGTTATGAGCATTATACAAAAATATTATAGAATAAAACATAAGTATAATAAAAAAGAAAAATTAAAATGTGAAAAATTCGGGAAAATTGCTGTTTTTTTTTTTTTGGAAAATTGAAACCGTTTCTAACCGGTTTAGAATCCAGTTCAAAAATCATTTTTAATCACTACTAATCGACACATAAAATGCTAGCAAAAGACTAGCGAGATATTCTGTAATAATGAAAGTGGATTGAGCGAAGTAAGTGATAAATTTTAATTAACTTTAGGCAAGTCAGGTGTATTTGATATCAATGATATAGCAGCTAAATTGAAACCATTACAGACCATTCTAAAACTGCACAATACATATTTTCAAAATGGTTTATAGAAACCAACAATTGTTTATTGGGTTAAATAATCGTGAGACAGACAGAGAAAGAGAATGCTTTACTCGACGTTATGCATTTACTTTTATATATACATACTTCCTTATTTATAAATGTGTACCTACTTGCCTACCTACGGTTGTTACATCTATTAAATTATATGAGCATTCAAAACAAATTATTAATGAAATTTATTTATGGGTCATACGCGTATAAGCTCAACGCAATAATGTGTTGAGATCTCGTAACTGAATCGTAACTGCAATCATTTGATAAGTAAGCAGACATTAAATAACTCATCGTTCGATCATAACATTTTTTTTAAATCTCATATACATAGTCAGCATATTCAGATAGCAGATTGTTTGATATAAAATGATCGGTCGTTGTTCGTTCGTGCGCCTATGGTGAATACACATTTTTTTTTTTTTAAATTATTAATTTAATTAAGTACTAACCGTGCTTTATGTATATTATACTTATATTAGATTATTCAGTTTTATTAAATATTTGTATGGTGATGGTGGTCTTTAATCTGTACGGTATAATATCGCCTAAGTGATTTTTTTTCTGGTTTTTTTTTTAAAATACAAACCAAAAAAAAAACTATCATTCGTTAATTTGTTACTATATATACTTATTTACGAAATATTATAAATTATACAATAAAACATTAAGTTCCTTGGGCTCCTGGACTTTTTTTTATTGCTAATTAACTTGATTTAATTATTATTTGTGATTAAAATGATTAATTTCGCCATCACTATATGACTTCGACAGAGCTAATATAACGATTTGAAATTTAGGGAAAAAAAAATTATTTATTTATATTAAATGTAAAAGAAAATTAAAAAAAATATGTGATAAATAATAACAAATGCAAATCGGCAATAAGCAAAATAGGTATTTATATTTTCTGCAAATATTAATAATTAAAAAAAAAACACATTTTTGTTGTGAGGTTTGGCAGAGATCTTGTAAACATAAAATAAATATTTAAAAAAAAAAAATAAACAGACAGATTTGAAGCAATTGAGCTTTAAATGTGTTTAATTAAAATAATTCATTCTACAATTCACCGTACAAGATTTCAGTATAAGTAAAAGAGAGTGCGCGAACAATTATCCTTTTAATTATAAAAGTACGTTACATCTCAGTGCAGTGCTTTATTTCGCTCTATATAAAAAAAAAATAAAGACGAAAACAAAAAAAAAAAAAAAATTTAGAAAAACATATAATAATAATAATAAACATCAATAACAATAATAATATTTACAGAAACGTAAGCATAATTATACAAAATAGTAAATTAAATGCTTGCCAATTATTTTATTGTTGGTTCGTTGGATGATTATTTACATAGTTGTTTAAAGACCTTGACTAAAAAATTTGTCGTAAAGTAAGTAAAATTTTAAATAGCAAAATAAATTCGTTTAAAATAATTACTTATTAAATTTAGAAAATAAATTTCATTGATTTTATAATGAAAGGACATAACATAAATACGGTTGTTGTTTGGCACATTAATTTCAACCAAGATAACATTATTTTATTGTAGCTTCAAGTAAAACCATGAATTCGGAAACGGTTACATATGAAATGTAGTTTTATTCGAAGATAGTGATGCATTATGACAATAAAAAAATAAAAAAAAAACAAAAAATTGCTTCATTGGTTAGGCGGTTATCCCACATTAGTTCGTATCGTCTAACTATGTTCTAACCGTGATAATAGATATGAGGGTGAGTGATATGGTCGTTGCATCTTACTCACACTCATATCTATTATCACGGTTAGAACATAAGTTAGATGATACGAACTAATGTGGGATAACCGCCTTAGATGCATTTAAATCAAAATATGCCTTAAAATTGTATTTAAAAATTATGATCAATCTCCATATAGTATCCCCAATATAACAATCGTTATTATGTAATTGATTTATGTTTTTTCTTATCACCATAATATAACAACATTTTGTTAGAGATAAATGGTACAAAGCCAGAAATTTAAATTTCTAATATTATATTCATTTATTACAATATCTATACATAAGTTCTAAGAATTTTAGTCATCAACAGCAATTTCTTCTGAAAGTTCAGCATATATAATATATAAATATAGTTACATACAATTTCTTTTTACTATATTTATTTATTAATTCGATCTTTTATTTATTTATTTCGCCAGCCGTAAAAATCTAAGGCTATTTCAATATTATATACATAGTATTTCATAATATTGCACAAATTAATTATTATTATTAAAAAACTCATAAAATTTCATTTTTACTGTCTGTATTGGACATTGGTGATACAAAATCCAGATGATAAAATTTATTTATTGAACAATTCACTCATTTTATTCATCGGTTCGTTATGTCTATAATTGGTTCTGTGTGTAATGCGATATAAATATTAAATATACCTGATAACGGAGACGGTTATTTCTATTATTGATATTTAGAGACTGCAGCAATTAATATTATTTGATAACAATTTGTAGATAAATATTGCAACTGAGACTTCTCTTCGCAGTTTCAACGAAGGCATATCGATTAACATTAGTCTTTGTTCATAAGGTGGTAAGCTCTAAAGTAAGATTACTTTCATAATTATCAAAGAAGATAAAATACGGTGCAAATCAATTTTTCTCTTCTTTTTTTTTACTCCAATTTTGAAAAATTTGCACTTGAAAATATAGGTTTTTTTGCCCGTTTTTTCCCCTACAAAAATGAAGTCATCCGCTTGTTTTTTTTTTCATCTGAATTTAGTGCTCTGGGAGTCTGGGGAAGCCCAGTGGTAGGCTGGCAATTTAAGGAAACTTTGAGCTGCTAGTGGCAAGGTTTAAATTTAAATTTTCGATGAACTAATAAGAACTGATATAGAATTTAAAAATAAAAATTTAGGCCCTGCCACTAACACTCGTCAAATTGTCATCTTAACCCAGTTGATTTTAATTTTTACAGTTAATTAATTATATAATAATCTACATTTTTGCATTTTAGAATATCCATTTGAAAAACAATTTCATTTTTTCAGATATAAATCAACGAACCACCTACATTCATCTATATTTGAGTTTTCATAACACAAATTTCTGTACATTTAGTATTAACGGATGTAAATTATCATGGATACTAATGATAAAGAGAATTACGACAAAAACTCTAATACAATTCCATTTGTCTGTGATATTTATGTGGAAAAATCATTAGAAGCAAAAAATGATGATAGTATACTAATACTAAACAGGTTTAGTTATTCGCCATTTACAATTTTATTTTCATTGTAATCCTATTTGTCCAATGAGGTTTATATTTCTAGAATAATTATATTAATATAATTTTATTTTTTTAGTTCACAAGATCGTATCACGGTACTTGTAAATATTGCAATCGGATTGATTTTACCATTATTAAATAGAATTTATGCGATCGGATGGAAAAGTTTTCACATCTTTAAAGAGTTACGTTTTAATCGAGAAATGTTCATGAATGCTTTATTATCGGTAAACTGTAAAGTAAATGTTATCGGAATTGGTTTATCGACAGTAAAAGGTAATTACATATTGAAAAGAAAATGTGATCTCTGAATTTTAGTTAAGTAAATATTTATTTTCTTCTTAATAATGTCTTTTTTTTTTTTTTTTAATTTTCCCAGTAAGGCAAAAAATTCATCCAATATTGCAAGTGATAAAGGAGAGAGGAGCAACTATAAAACCATCGTTAAGTTCTACATTTTTGGATCCAAAAAATCCAAATTTAGTTTATTCACAAGCTAATTCTACATATTTTCAACCGTCTTCAGTAAGTGTAATAAATAATGATGCACTTGAAACATGTGTTACGTTAAAAGTTTTGGCAGAACCACCAAAAGATATACCCATTCGTTGTGATATCGTTTTTATTCATGGGCTACATGGTAGGTATTTAAATTAAAAAAAAAAGTTTTTTTTATCTTCTTAAGATTGTTGAATAATTCTTTTTGGTTAGGCTCATTAAATAATACATGGAAACAAGGCCAATGGAATAGTGAAGGTCGTTGTGTAAAATTTCAACGTCCACCAAAACCGCCAATACGTCCACCCAAGCGTCAAAAATTTTCACGAAAAATATTGTGTGAACCACCGCATAAATCAAAACGTCCACGTTTATTTAGTAACATTTTTTCTTCGAATTTTCCAACAGAATTGAATTCGGAATTAAGTGCCACTGAATACATTAATGAAAATCCATCCGAAAACTGTTTTCCTATATTTCGGTTACGTCATGATGATAGTGATTATGATAGTGATAAGCAAGAAGTGGATCAATCAAATTCAGAATTAAAAACAAAAGAATTAAATATCTTGACTAATTCAATATCGAACTGTTGGCCTCAGGATTGGTTACCGTTAGATTGTCCAGATGTTAGAGTAATCGCAATTCATTATAATACTGATCCGTATTTGTGGAGACCCATATGGGTAAAAAAACAAAATCGATCTGATTTAGCTAAACGAGCACGTGATATGACTGATTTGTTGACAAAAATTGGTGTCGGAGTGAATCATCCAATCGTTTGGGTAGGTCACTCAAAAGGTGGGTTATACATTAAACAAATCATTGTTGATGCTTGGGAAAGTGGCATATCAGCTACAACCCCATTATGGACTTCATCACGTGGCGTTCTATTCTATTCAGTGCCACATCGAGGATCATCCTTAGCCGATCTTAATTTACCATTTTTAGAACAATCGGTAGAAATGGCAGAGATTAGAAAAAGTATGCTATATGATATTTAAAAAAAAAAAAAAATGTACTAAAAATACTAAAAAAAACATGTGAGAAAAAGTTATTGATTCGCCTGTTTCTCAAGTGGACTAAAATTTTATCAAATATCACATATCATTTTCTAAAAAACTATTAGGCATATTTTTAATATTCCAAATAACACATTTTTCTTTTTAGATTTCCCCGTCATTATGGAACTGCACAGACGTTTTGTTGCATTGTACCAAAGTGGACATTTAAAAATTAAAGTATTCAGTTTTGTGGAAACAGCACTAACACAATTATCAATTTTGTATCTTCGGATTGTTAACTGTGATTCTGCAGGTAAGATATATTAGGAATGCGCTTAACGGTGCTCATTATGATACAACAAATTTTATTTAAATTTGTGTAAATCTGCTAAGTACACTTTTAACAATTTTACAGAAGGGCAGAAAAATTATATAACTGATGTGTATAACTAATAATTATAAATAATCAAAAATCCTGTTTGTTCATTTTGTAAAAGTATATCAAATTAAAATAGTTAGGGACTAGGGAGTTGTACATTGGGCTGTAACCTGTAAGGCTAGTGTAATATCATTTGACATTTTTAAAGTCCCAGGCATTGTTACTTGTAGTAACATATAAGTCTAGCTGGCGGAGAATAATAATTTATGTTATATACTGCCACATGTACTTTTTTGTAAATAAATGTAAAACTATGCACGTGTTATATATAGTTATACTGAAAAAATTGTTGAAAGTGGACTTAGCAGAATTACACCCCTAGCCAACGATATTGTTAATATTTTTTTTTTCGATTAAAGATCCAGGCATTGGTGAAGTATGCGGCGTTCAATTAGATCATTTAGATATATGCAAGCCACGGAACAGAGAATGTATGCTATATACTCAACTTATTGAAATGATCAATAAAATTACCAGCTCACACAAATTTTAAAAATATGCCATATTAATTACATTTATTACGTGAGATTTTCAGTATTTCCATATCTTATATAAATATGTTATATAGTTACCATTGCCTTCTAAATATACAAAAGAGTAGACAATTAATATCAATAAATTTTAGATAAATGAATCTAATTATAATTGAATATCCATACTCCATTATTGTAATTATTGTTAATTTATAAATATAGAAATCTATTTTTAACCTAATTTGTTTATTGAATATGTTTTATTCATGTATATATTTTTGTTTGTTCGATACGCTAAAATCTGTGATCTATTTCTGTTATATAAGTGGATGTCGCAACATTCAGAGATGCATATAAAATTTAATATTTGCGAATGCGGATGCGGATTGCGGGAATGCAAATAGAATAGAGAATTTTAAAGTTTCAATAAAAACAAAACTCGATTGACAATAACTAAGTGCTACATTTATTTTTGTAAATGAGCTGATTTTATGTGATAAGCTTCCAAATTTAATTAAAAACAAAGTCCGTTTACCTATTTTTTTTTTCTATTTATCATTTCATTTTTATCCAAAAATAAAGTACATATATGGATCGATGATTGACCGCATTCTGCGTTCAATGCTGAATCAGTTATCAAAATCCATTCGCTCAATCCTGAGAAGAAGAAAAAACAAAATGAAATCGGTGTCATTTTATTCGAACAGTGATATTAAATTATTAACAACGCTCTAGATTACCTACTACTTAATAATAAGTAATAAATCAATAAATAAATATTTTCGTTCATTTTGCTCTATTAAATAAGTGTGAAATAAATTATTAATTAATTAATTAATTATTTTTCTTTACTTATGAATTTATTTATTTGGATAAATTTAGTTATTGACATTCAGTCTTAAAAAATAATCTTAAATCTGGTCTATATACTTTTGTTAATAATAATTTAGATGTTGTTATCAGAGCCAGAGATGATATCCAACATATTTAATATAAATATGTTTTGCTCGATATTTTAATCTCTTCTTTATAAACATTTGATTTTATTTTATATAATAAAGCGCTCTAAGTTTTCAACCTCAAATATTTTTTATAACAGGATCATATAGTATCAAATTAAAATATTGAATATTTAAACATAAAGGGTATTTCTTTTATAATTGTAGTGTATTGTAGAGTACTTATAGCCCATGTAAAAATTGCGATTTTCGCAATTTAATGTATGAAAATGGTCGTCCACTTCACCATGTTTCCTTCAATTGCTTCTAAAACAACAAATATCAAAATATACTTACTTACTTTGTTATTAGTTTTTACATAGTTAAATACAATACAGTAGTACAGTACCACAGTAAAAATTCATAAAAAATTTAAATTTTTAAAATAGAGAACAATTTTAATTTTTTGATCATTTTATCAAAAGCAAAAGAAATGATAAAAATATTCAATAAAGTCAATATTTCGATTTTTTCTTATTGTGTATTTTTACATTTCTGATTGTCGTACAGTTTATTACGTAAGGCAAATTATAATTACCTCAAACTAATTTATATCTTTTGTTAAATGAATAATAATCGATATCCATTAATAGAATATAATAAACAAGAATATTTCTTTACAGCTAATGTCCACAGACAATCAGAGACGTATTAGATTTAAGAAATATAATTGAAAATATATTTTTAGAGTATAACCACCTCACACAATTAAGACGAAATCAAATTTATTATGCTGAATTTTAAAGCATACACGCAAACTCTTAAAAGAATAACATAAAATAGCTATTTTTAGAGTAATACGTGTGATGTGAAAGCAAGGTATAATATTACGCCATCAGCGAGTCAATATAGTTTCCTTAAAAGAAAATTTGTGAATTGGAAACGTAAGTTAAAAATATTATTATATTTGATTATTTAGATTGGTGAAGCTCGATGCATTGTGTCATTGTATAATAATTGTGAATTAAAATTTAAAAATGTGTATTAATGGGATACTAGCGAATCAAATGAATAAATCCATTCAATATTTATTTATTACAATATTGTTCTTGGTGATGAATTTCTTGATACATTTACTATCTTTGTCACATATTCATTACAATTCTATTCTGTTTTTTCTAATTAAAGGCCGGATTTATAGCTGGGGGTATAAATATGGCAGCATTAACTCCAAATACATCAACGCATATAATTGCACCAACGATTCGATTCAATAATGGACGTGAATGTCCATTAGTTGGTTTAGGTACTTATTTGGTAAGTACACACAATAATCTCTATAATTTTATTAGCTTTTTGTATTTTGTGATTTTCGTTGATTGTAGTCGAAAGAAGATGATGGTGAGCAAGCCGTAAAAGATGCTATCGATGCTGGATATCGTCATATCGACACAGCTTTCTATTATGGAAATGAAGTAGATGTTGGTAATGCCGTACGAACAAAAATTAGTGAAGGAGTTATCAAACGAGAAGATATATTTATTGTGACAAAAGTAAATGGATTGATCACTCACAATCAATTTTCATACATACTCAATATACTAGTTTTGTGTTTTATGTATTTAATGAAATTTTTGTTTTAGATATGGAACACATTTCATGCACCAGAACACGTTGAAAGTGCATTCAATAAATCATTGAGTAATTTAAATCTTGATTATATTGATTTATATCTGATGCATTCGCCAATGGGTTATGCTTACATTAATAACGATGGCACATCAACACCAACGACAATTGATGGCGTTCAATTAATGCCAAAAGATTCTAATGGAAATGTTATGTTCAGCGATACTGATTACGTTGATACTTGGAAAGCTATGGAAAAATTACAAAAGAGCGGTTTAGCTCGTAGCATTGGTGTTTCGAATTTTAATAGTGAACAAATTGAACGACTAATTTCATTAACTGAAATTAGACCGGTCACAAATCAAATTGAATGTCATACAAATTTAAATCAACTGAAATTGATAAAATTTTGTTCAGAACGTAATATAACAATAACAGCTTATTCACCTTTAGGCCGTCCACATTTAATTAATAATACTGATGAACTTATACCCGCTATTCATGATCCAAAGGTGAAGGCATTAGCGGAAAAATATAATAAAAATACTGGACAGATTATTTTACGTTATTTGGTATGTTTAATAAATAAAAATTTCATTTTATTCGACCTTTAATGATTTTGTTTATTTTAGATTCAAAATGGAGTAATTGTTATACCAAAATCAACTAACAAGGGACGTATTCAAAGTAATATAGATATTTTTGATTTCGAATTAAATGAAAATGAAGTTGAAACGTTACATACACTCAATAGAAATCAAAGATTGGTATTATTTAATTTGGTCGTGAAACATAAATATTATCCATTTAATATCGAATTTTAAATTATTGAAAATAACAAATTTAATTTGTGTATTAAATTATTAATTTGAATGAAAAAACCAGCACATCTAAATACAATGATTTATTTTATTTAAATGATTTTCAGTTATTTTTTCTCGCAATTTTGTGAAAATTGAACATTTTTGGTTTTCATTTAAATAAATTCCTTTTTAAACGAACTACGTACACATGGAGACGGCAGGCATTTTGGTACATTATTTGAACTCAACTTTTTATTAGCAACTAACGAATCCAACTAAATTGTAACATTAAAATACGAAACACTCAATAAAATTTTCTATGTCGATTTCAATTCACTACAAATACTAAATGAATTCAAACAAAATATGAAATTCTATTTATAATTACAACGATTTTTGTTTTGATTTTAAAAATTCTGCCTTAATGTGTGCACGCTCTTCAATATCTGGTAAATAAGGCTTAATTCCTTTCGATTGTCTCGTTTTTCGAACATGACCCTAGAAATTCGAATATAAACAAATTGAAATGAATTTTATATTTAATTAACATTTTCATACACTTACCCAAAATTTTTTACAATTTTTGTAATTGGCAAAATGTAATTCACATTGAGACTTATCAAAATTATTTTTGTTTAAGCAATCATAAGATATTTTTCTCTCCTGAAAATAGGAATGCAATATTTAAAAAAAAAATGTTTTTTTCTGTTTTTGAACATAGCATATTTAAGATTCGGAAATTTAATTACTCACTTTAAGACATGGATCATTTTTTTCAGCATCTTTATTCACAGACATTTTATTGATTTAAAAGAGCAAAACTTATTTTATTTATTGTACTATTACAGAATATTGGTATGTTTCTTTTCTTATAAGTAAATTCATATTATATTATCAGTAACGTAAAGACATAACCATAATAGTAAGTAGATAAGTCATAAAATGTCATGGAAAAATGGCGAGTCGATATGTAGATTATTTTTATTCCCAACGAATAGGATATCGCAATCAAGACTTTATAATATCTTTTGTTTCCAAGAGTGTATACAGTTCTGTAATAGATTAAATTAGCTTTGTGCTGACAAGAACATATTGGTGAATGAAAATTGACAATAATGTATATCATATTAATTTTTTTAAATAATGAGTTTATATCATGTACATTCACTACGTTTATGCCCGTGCGACAGTCCGTCGTACGACAGAATATTTACATTAGAGTAAAGAGATCAACATGTATAGTTGCTCTCTTTATTCTACTGTCGCACCGGTATAACCGTAGTGATTGTTGAAAAAGTACACAACGAAGGGTAATATTACCCGCTTCGTTCTTGCTTATAACTCTGAATACATCACTAACACTCTGTATAATCGACTGAAAATCATAACCTAAAATGTGACGAACTGGTTCAGCTGACGTTTGAAAAATTATTAAAATAAAAATAATACCTTATAAAAATAATTTTTCATATGTCAGTTGAACCAGTTCGTCAAATTTTTGGTTATGACTTTCTGTCGATTATACAGACTTGTAGTGATGTATATGAAGAGTATATTAGAGACAGAGTAAAGTCATTTAGTGTATTTTCTCATTTTTATATGGGGCACGTTGGTACACACTAAAAAATGAAAATCTGAGTTCGCAAAACCATATCGTCGGTGTTCTGGTAATACGTGCTAAGCCATTTGACCGCTAAATGGAAAACGAGTCAACCCATTTGACCACTAATTCCAAACCGAGTCAAACCATTTTGTGCATGACTGCATAGTTCCAAAATGTGAC
>JAABKK020048512.1:0-35155 GCA_011634745.2 Catotricha subobsoleta | reverse complement strand
GTACATTAATTTTAGATACTGCAGTACTTCAGAGCTAATACTATTTAAAAAATACAGTTAATACTGTTAATACTGTTTGTTGTACAAAATAGCAGTACATGTAACTGTACTGCAGTGAAAGAAATACTACAGTACAAGTACTATAATACAAGTTTTTGCATTAATTTCACAGTACATTTTCAATAGTTGATAAAAAAGGAAGAAAAAAATAAATAAAAAGAATTGCGCGTTTATTTAATTAATTTTAGTTTATGGAATAATCAATAAATAATCATTTAATTAATTAAAGCGTTAATAGAATATTTTTAATTGGAAATTACACTATTTTTAACTTTAAAAAAATTTCATAGCCACATATTTAAGGTATTCGAGATTTAAAATCATATGTTTCTTTATTTACATTCAAAATAATTGAGTTTGCAAATATTTGATCGTTCATTTTTGTGAGAAATAAATAAATATTAAAAATGTACTGTAAAAGTTATACCTCTAATGTTTTTAACAGTAACACATTACTCAAATGTACTGACAACAGACGTATATCGTTAAAATAATTTTTCACTATTTCTATGGATATTTCGCTACGTTTTTAACGGGAAACAGGATTTCATGATGGTTTAAGCTATCGCTATTGAAACAGCCAATTTCAAAATCGATAGTATTACTTATTAAACATCGGTCAACATTGAAATTTTTGTTTTGGTTTTGAGTAGTGTTTTAGGATAATTTGGATACGTTGACTCCGAAACTGGCCTCAGTTTTTTTTGTCAGGTTTTGATATATTTTTCCAGATTAATCTAAAACACTTCTCAGAACCAAAACATAAAAAAAAAGTTAAAATATGTAGACCGGTGTTATTTTATACTATCGGTAAAAATATCATAGTAAAAGTATCGCTGATCACTATCAATCGATAGTATTTTTTTTTTGTCAATAATCGGTATCGACGATAGTTTTAATAATATCAAATCTCAAGCCTGACTGACAGAAGCTCAGTGCACTACCAGTATTCAGTACAAGAAAAAGTATTACAGTACCTCAGTACCATTTACAGTATAAAAATACGCTGTAATTGCATCTCTGTTCATACATTTTGTCCGTCCATTCATGTAATGTAAAGCTTTCTAGTTTTACATAAAGCTCTCTATCCCGCTAAATATAGATGAATTGCAAATTTTATGTGGCACAGTTTAAATTTAATTATCATTTTTTCAAAGTTAACATTTAATAAGAATATTATTCCAATATTATTACAAAAAATACTATAAAAATATTTTATGAAATATTGACACTGTGCCACATATTAAGAGTACATCATATTTAAATGCATTATATTAACTTCTTTAAACAATTTATAAAAACTTACTATTTACAATTTCAAAAAATTATTTGGTTTTCCAAACAAAAAAAAAAAAAAAAATTGGCAAACAAACAAACAAAGTCAAATTCAAATTTAATAGAATTAATAAAATATTCTAGGATTGACGTTAACATTTCAAACACATTCATTTTTTTTCTCTTCTTTAAAAGTATGAAATTTACTACTTATATATAATTGCTAAAATTTTGTACTGGTTTGAAACTGTCAAAGTCACCAGCTGACATTTTTTTAACGGGACGCTCCGATTATGAAAGATTTAATTATATCTTTGTTGATTTTATTAGCGAAATAACACGTCTCCTCAAGATAAACAAATTTTTCCTAAAGGAAAGTTTCAACGATTGACGCATTGTGCCCTTACGTTATTTTTCTCCTATTTTAATTTAATTGAAAACTTTCATTACAAATTTATTTGTTTCTCCAATTTTATATATTTAAATGCAATTCATTGTAATTTACATATTTTGCATTCAATTACAATTTTTTCAAATCACGTTTGCGTTACTCAAATTTTTTATCGCTGTAAATTGAAGTGATCCTAAAATATTTTATCTTCTTTTTTTTTTAAATAATTTATGATAAACGAATTTAACATAAATTTTTTATAGATTCATATTTTTGTTTTTGTTAAAGCTTTAAGAATATTTGGCAAGAAAACAATAATTATTATTTTCGCATAGAATTAATAGTAGATGGATTATTTCTGCTACGTGTTATGTACACGTAATTATATAGAAGATTGGATAGATTCTTTTTTTGCAATTACTTAGTACACCTACATAACTTTTAAGAAATTAATCCTTTTTAATTAAACTTTCATAATCTAAGATTAAAACAATATTCCGTGTGTTTTAATTAAACTTCTTATTGAAATAGATATTTCAGATTGTTGTTTCGGATATTTACGAAATTTTATATGTTATTCATACACATTGCCAAATTATTTTCTATTTAAAATATCAAATTTCTATGCGAATTAATAATTTATCTCAGACTTCAGAGAAGCCAAACATTTTTTTTTTTTTGTTTGTAAAAGGAATTTTCTGTACTATAATCCTAGTATGTAGTTCGAAAATTGTTGCAAAATACTTACGAAATCCATAAAAAAAAAATTATTACAAAATTTCGTTAGCATTTCGTAACATAGTTTTTGCTGAAACATTTTGTAAGCAGTACGCAGTTTGAGTTAAATTTGCGAAAAGAACAAAGAAAAAAAAACATACATAACCGTCTTGCAAAGGTTTCAAAAACATTCTACACAGAATGAAATCAAACAAAATCTATATAAAATTTCGCAAGCATATTTTTAACTGCATACTAGGTGCTAGTAGTTCAGAAAAAAAAAAAAACAAAACAAAACAAAAGCAAATTTCTTTATACTTAATTTTTTTTTATTAAATCTAATATCTTAACCAAAACGTAAATTCGCATATTTAAAATAATTTGCATTTAACAACAAACAAACAAAAAAGAAAAATGAATATATTTATATTTATATATATATAAATATATAAGTATATAATATATATTGTTAAATCAAAGTCACAAAAATCACCACTCTAACAACAACCACGTCACCTACACGCCTCGAATTCTACACAAATAATTAAACATGTGAGTACTGGCTACATAAATATGGAAACTTTTTATTATTATTTATATTATTATATATATTAAAAAAAAAAAAAAAAAAAAAATGGATACTTACTACAAAACTGAATATTCTTTTAATTAATTGATAATAATTATTTATTGTTTTTTTTTCTTTTTCTTTAAATTATATACAAATTTATTATTAATACATATCTATCTAAATATATAATATTAAAGATATATAAATATAAAAAATAATATATAAATGTTCTCCTCATATTATCCTATACCTGCAACCAATATTCAATTGTAACACTTGACTAATATACTCTTATTCATACTCATAAATAAATATATCAATAAAATACTAATTATACTTCACTCGTAATTCTTTATATAAATGTACTATTTAAACACATTGCAACATTTGTAAAATGCGAATAAAAATATTTCTATTTAAATTATATATAATTATTTTAAATGCTTTTTTAACATATTTGTAGAGCTTAGCATTTTTTTTCTTTCTATCTTTTAGTTTTTTTTTTTTTTTAAATTATTAATATTTCATCGTGTTGTTAGTTCAAAACTAAGATATCTTATAATCTATTTCAAGTTGAATCATAAGATGGTGTTTTCGGTTTTTTATCGGTTTATCCAAATTTCTTTTATTTTATTTTAAATTTCTCAACGTTTCTAAATCACTCCGATTTGGTCCTCCGGTGACAAGTTGTTTGAATATTTTTTTATTCATTATTCACCAGAGGAATAACATTTGTTCAAAAAAGAACCAAACCATCTTAAAAAATGATAATGTAAATCCAGCCGATGAGTCGTCAACCATTAATTTAGGTTTCCTCTGCGCACATCATTGAAAGCGAATGAAGGAGCATACTTTTATATGCGCAGAACGCACCATATATTGGTCACGATAAATCGGTCAAACGGTTTAATGTCAGATTTTAAAATCAGCTTTCAATAAAATTTAAGATGTCTTACTTTTGAATTGACACAATGATTTCATCATTCATTTTATAATTAAAATTACTTCTGATAAGTAGAAAATATGCATGATATCGAATGCTCTTAGTTGTTGACGTATTTATTATTATTAAAATAAAAATTACTAAAATGCTTCCATTTTAAAAAAACAGGCACAAAAATGTTTAAATAATCGGTTATTCATATATTTCCAAATGGCAATTTTGCGTAGTGTAAATAATTAAAATGAATTTTATTTCATTATTTTTATTCTTAAGAAAAATATTATTTATGGTTTTTCTTCTTTTTTTTTTGTTTATCATTAATTCATATTTATTTATAAATAAATAAATAAAACTTTAATTGCGAATGAATTTTACTAAATGTCAATATTAATTGTTTTGTCAATTTTTCTTTTTATTTTGGTTCGAAACAGAACAATTGGATCGTATTGAGGAGGGTATGGACCAAATCAATGCTGACATGAAAGAAGCTGAGAAAAATTTAAGTGGAATGGAAAAATGTTGTGGGCTTTGTGTACTTCCTTGTAGCAAGTATGTATTTTAATTTTTCATGTATAGTGTTTTGTATTCAATTTTATCAATAAAAAAGAATATTGTATATATACTTACTTACCTTCTACTTCTATCTGCGATGAATTCTTTTAGAAAATTATACTATTTATTATTTACTTGACAGTTTACATTAAACAGCTAATATTTGTTGAGAAACTTAGTTATTATATAAGATATGTGTCCATTAGGGTGATTTTTTTTTGTCCCGGGATCATAAATTATTTGAGACGCGATTAAATACCGCGAAAAGAAAAAAAAAATTGCCGTGTTACAGCTCGATTACAGTAACGGAAGTGATCTTATTGTCATGGAAAAATTGATCAAAGCACGTATTGTTAGGGATTTTCTGTTTAAATTATGATTAATAATTTATTAATGTCAAAAGGTTTTTTAATTTATTTTACCCATAACTTACTTTTTGGGCCATTTTTTCAATCAAAGTTAAACTTAGTTTAACTTGAAGTGATTTTTTCAATCCAGCAGTTTAAACTTGGTTTTACCATACAAAACGCCCGATGTTGGCCAGTTAAGGTTAAACTTAGTTTTTCGAATTTCCAAGATTTAAATTAAAAAAACCAATTTTAACACTAAAAACAAATTGTAGTACGTAGGTTATTAATGAACTGACACCGCACATTAAATTGAATTACATTTGAAATGGTCATTATCAAATCAAACAGTATTTTATATATTTTTATGTGTAGTAGGTGTTCCAAATCATTGCCTATAACCAATACGTTTAATTATTAACACAGTCGAGAAAACGTGTGGGAGTAAAATTTGAGCATTTTTTTGTATACAAATTTTGAAAATTTAGTCTACTTTTAGATATCCTACTCTTGGAGATTCGAAATATTTTGATTCGACTTTTTACGATTTCGATTTCTCGAGCGTCTACCCTTAATTGATTATTTTCAAACTTTTTCAAAATTCTCAAAAATGAAGTTATATATCTTTATCTATTTTTCATGCTCATTTTATGTTATTTAGTAGTTATTTTCAAAATAAATAAATCAAAAAAAAAAAAAGAAATCAAAGATATCATAAAATAAGTCATTAAATAAATTGAAAAAAATCAACAAACCTGTTTACAACATACAAAAGGTTTCACATCGATAAGTATTCGACAAAATTGAAATGAAAAAATTTGACCTTGGTGCATATTTCACATGTAGTGAATTAAAAAATTCATTAACAATACACGTTTTGATAAATTTTTCCATAAAATATCTTATGACAATCAAAAATTCAAATCGGTTTCTCAATTATCCAAAATTTCATGGTCAACATACTTTTCATATAAGAAAAAATTACCCTGATATACATAAATAAGAGAAAGACAAAAATACTTTCACCGTCATTCAAAAAATAAAATAAAAATAGGGTAGACCAGGGCACTCGGGCAAGCAGGAGCAAATTAATACACTGCCAATAACTCTTAAAAAAATGTTTGCAAGAATTCATTTCAAAGAGTTAATTCAAATTATGTAACTACAGACCTACAGTTATATATAGTATAATCAATTTTTATAATATATAGGAACTTTGGAATTTTGCGAATGAACGCATATCGATTTTCCGTTTGTGATATACAAGAAAATATTGTAATTAAAAAATTAGCCAGGTTTAACCGCTGGCCACCAACAAGAAAAAGAAAACAATCTCAAAAATCAAATTAGCGAGTCGTCGATGATTTTCGTCGAATCCCAGCCACGTGCCAATCGTGTGTTTTCTGTGTTATATATTACACAGGCGCCGCAAATGAATAGGCACCGTTAGAGTTGTATTTGTTTTTTTTTAATGCTTTTTATTGAATTTGTCTTAGAATAATGGAAAGCAATCATAATTTCATAAATCTGACACCAGTACAAATGCATTTAGCAAAATTATTTATGTGACGGTAGTAGCATCTCAAAAACTTCGGGTTGGAAAATTTAAAGAAAAGAAATGAAATCAAGGAAAACATTAAATTAGTTATTTAATTTCTATATATACATATATGTGCAAAATCCACATTTTCGTATGCACTAAAGATAATTAATATGTAAAATAATAATAAATAATCGACAATTACATGCAAGAGTCTAATTTTTTTATTTAAAAAAAAACACCCTTTAAGAATTTTAGCACAGGCGCCAGCGTCTGTTGGTACGTCTCTGACCTCTGTATTCGCTCCCATCTTTACCTCGTTATGTAAGGAATTTTTATAATGAGTTCAACACAAAAGACCGTTTGAAGAATTATTGATTCGCTCTCGAATTATAGTCAATATAATTTGCCAAATTTTATTTTTGCATCGTAAATTATTTTACTGTTCGTATTAATTAATATTTTTAAAAAATATACGCGTAAATCCAAAAATGTACTATAGTGATATATGCAAGAATTGTTCACACTTCACACGTGCCCCGGTCTACTTATAATTACATTAAACTAATGAAAATATGCAAATATAAATTAATAATTTTTAATGCAAACGTAAAAATAATATAATATTTGAAACAAAATTATTTAAAATTTAATTTAAAAAATATTGGATTTTTTTTCTGCTTTTTCATTTAAATTTTTTATTCCATTTCATTTTATTTCTAAGCAAGCATATACGCATTTTCTATCAAATTATTATTATAAATTTGAAAAGGAAACGTTTCGATTAAAAAATATACAAAAAATAAATATTCTCAGGTAGAGTCGTGAATAATAAATTCTATTGCTACGAGCATTAATTAAATATGTTGATATAAATCTAGTAGTTTATTCAAATTATAGCTTTTAAATGGGGAATTGAAGCGTTTCATTAAACTTTCATATTGTTCTGTGTTGGTTAATTTCTAAACCAATCGATCTTAAAAGATGATTAAAAAAGCTTCCGGCCAAAACAAAAAAAAAAAGTTATGCAAAAAAAATAATTTCCCTTGTTTAAAAATTACGAATTCAAAATGAATAAAGAAAAATTGCATACAACTTAGGGAATACTTTCTATAAAATATTAAATACTGCGTGTTTCAAATTTTTCGCCAAATTATATCACATTTAATATAAACTTACTAAATTTTGGTTAACTTTGATTTTCTCTAGTCAGCAAACATATTTTCCACAAAATTAATTTATTATTCATTGTGATTTTTTTATTGTAATTAAAATAAAGTAGATTTTCGATTCTGGTTCACAAATCAGAAACAATCTTATTAATTAATTGTATACCTAAAATTAAAATATAATAGAAATAACTAAAGCGTAAACAACCGTTTACTTCTGTGTTGATGGATATTATAAGCAAATATCCTTTCCCATAAATATGAAAAGAAAAAACGTAAGCGAAAAAATGTTTATACATGGGGCTACACCGTTTTAATGTTTATTTAATAATAATTTTGAAAAAATAAATCGAAAATGGTTTTTTTTTTATTCCGCACCCACACAAGAATATTAAACAAAAATATACATAAAATATATTTGTAAATAGAAAATTTGTATTCAGAATTGACATTTAACAATAAATCCTTGATAAAAGAAAAACAACAAAAATGTCATTTTGTTATAAAATAAGTGAAAGAAAAAAAAAAAGAATATATATATTCATAAAATATTACTCTTTAAATCAATCAATACTTGTTGCTGTTGATTTCCGAAAATTCGTGTTAACGAAAATACAAAATTTCCATTCTTTTTATTATAGAAAATAGAGATTAAAATTTTATTGTTTTTTTTTTTCATTTTTATGTAGATCATTCTTTTTTTTTTTTTTGTTTGGAAACTTTTATGTTAACAATTTAATGTACTTAATTGAAATTAAAAATTATTTATTTTAATTTTTCAAGAAAAAGAAAAAAAAAACTTTTGTTTTTCGGTTCAATTTCAATTTCAATACAATATAATACATAAATAAATATTACCTCAAACTTGACACACACCGTATATATCCTATAGGATAAGGATCTGCAATAAAAACAATTATAAAACATCTGGACAACAGTACAAGTTATACACGAATACCTACAAATAATCTGACACACAACAATCAATATGCAGGATGAATTTAAAAAAAAAACACACGAAAGGTTAGGTGGCTAATAAAACAGCAATATCGCTTTAATATTTTAATTAAATTCTTTTATCGATTTGCCTTGATTTGATTATAGCTAGAAATATTTCATTTTTCGATCTTTCTTGATTTTTTCGTTTCAAATTTTTCAAACATATATTATATATATAAAAAAAAAAAAAACTTTAGTTAGACCAGCATGCTGAATAAAAAAAAAAAAAGTTAAAATTAAATAAAAAAAAAATTAATAAATACTTAATCATAATAATAATAAGTAGGTAATTTATAATTAATAAATATATTAAAAATGAACATCACACATAATTAATACATTTTCCACTAGACTTAAAATAATTATTTTATAATAGATTTTAAGCTGTTTATATTCATTTAGAAAATATGAAATAATTTCACAACTTTCCATATTTGATATATATGAAAATTATAAATTAGTTAAGAAAAAATGATTGAAATTTTCGATATTCTTTCCTATATTATTTGCTTATAATAATGTAGAGGTCCTGAGAATTTGTTGTGGCTGACAATATGCTTAGTTATAATAGTTATAAATCATCTAATTTTGTAGATGAGAGGCCATCAAATGTATGATGTTCTGATAAGAAGTGAAGGGTTTGGTGTACGAAGGGGCATCAGTTGATTTCATTTCGATATGGAATTTGTAGAAAATGAACAACAGAGCTCAAAACTTATACAGTCTACTGTTATTCATGAAATTACGTGGATATGACCAAAATGTAGAGAATGTTTTATTTTCTATTTTGAAATAAATATTCAAATAATTAGAAGATTTTTTTTCTTTCTGTGGAATTATTTCTGAATTATGTCGGTAATTTTCGTTGAAAATTTATTTGAATATTTGAATTAACTGAACTAATTTTGACTTTGAATTGCTCTCGTATACATCAAGTATTAGAAAGACTAGGACAACAACAATGAACTAAACAAAAACAAAATATTTGTTTCTTTTTTCTTAATAATTTTGAAAAGTATTTACCAACAAATTTGAGAGATTCGTAAGTAGCTAAAAAAAAAAATCGTCTAATCATTTGAAGATTTAATTTAAAAAAAAATATATATATATATATATATATATATTCCATCGGCCTTCTTGCGCCAAGCCTTTTAAGTCTTTTAATATTTTTTTCTGGTTTTTTAGTTTATTAATTCATATTTAATAATATTTATAAAATTATAATAATATCCGATCGATTATATTATAACAATTTGAGAGTAGCTTGTATTGAAAATATAATTATCTGCAAGTAAATATTTATGAATACAGACCACACCAATTTCTCAGAGAATAAATTATAATCATAAATTATTTTTGTTCTAAGATTGCATGTTCAAACAATAAATTTTTGATAAGAGAGGTACCTCAAGACTTTTAAAAATTTAATTTATGATTTTTGTTACGATTAATATCAATGAAATTGTGACTTTACAATTTCTTCAAAATTTAATTGTTATTTTTAATTTTTGAAACAATTGCATTTTTAAAAATCACAGTTCATTGCAAATAGGATATACTTTTTTTTTTTTTATTTCTTGTTTTTATTGCACGCTTACACATTTAATTATTGTAGGTGATTAATGATTTGTGTTATGAATAAGTTTGGTACCCAAATTCAATATGGAACTGCGAATGATTTTGTTGCATATTTAAATTAAAAGGCAAAAATGCTCGTGCTGGTTACGTTATTTACACAGTGCCATTTTGCAAGCCCTTAATTGAACGTCACAAAATATTTATAAACACTTGCTTATCGTTTTTGTTTTTAGTTTTAATTATTACTACAAGCCCTGGTAATTATTGAACTGGTTCATTTTAATCACAATTTCAAGAGTTCACCAAAAGTAATATGCACTTGCATCATTATTGGTTTTCACAGAAAAAGATTTTTTATTTTGTTTTTGATGAAAAAAGAAAATTAATTGTTTCTGATGAAAAACGAAAATGAACTGCAAAAGATAAATTGTATTTTTGATTGCAATGTTTTATAAAAAAAAGAATAAGCCAAAATATTCAAACTAAAAAAAACCACCAAATATGAAATACGTTACAATTTAATTCATTTCATTCAATTATTTATATTAGATATTAAATTCACTTGCATGCAAATAATCGACGCAATACTTAAAATTGGTAATAATATGAAACCTTCATCAAAATCTTCTCATTGTTTCAATCTATAAAAGGCATTTCTATAAATAAAAAAAAAATCAAATATTATTTGATAATAATTATAAGTACTTGCATTACACTTGTTTTGTTTCAACCGTAAATAAAATGATTTTTATTTATATTGTTTTTTTTTTCTTTTCGTCACATTTTTATGTTTAATTTTTATAAATCAAATCAATATTGATTCTAGTTAGGAAACGAGAATCGTCAAATTCAAAATTGCCCAAACTAAAATAAATTTACAAATGAAAATTTTCAGAAATTCGTCTTTTAAGGAGGATGATGGTACTTGGAAAGGTAATGAGGATGGCAAAGTAATAAATAATCAACCTCAACGTGTTATGGATGATCGTAATGGTATGATGCAACAAGCTGGATATATTGGACGGTATATTTCTAATTTATTTTATTTGGATTATAAAAATTTCAATAAATACCAATATAAAATCAAATATCTTTTATTTTAGAATAACAAATGATGCACGCGAAGACGAAATGGAAGACAATATGGGCCAAGTAAATACAATGATTGGAAATTTAAGAAACATGGCCATAGATATGGGATCAGAGCTCGAAAATCAAAATAGTCAAATTGACAGAATCAATCGCAAGGTTTGTAAACTAAAAAAAATAAATAATAATAATTGGAAAATGTTCGTAATTTTTAAATTAAAATTCGGTTAGCGGCAATAGAAAATAATTTTATTCAGTAGCGCAGCAAAATAAATCAATGTCAACGCTTCATGCATATAAACATTATATATAATTGATTACGGTTTCATGCACAAAGGCATCAGATTTATTGATCTATTTTGGCTGTGTAGATTTTCTGCACTATTTTTTGATTCTACTAAGATGTTGGTGGTGTCCAAAATTATTCCCCACTGAATTAAAGATTTTTTTTTTTTATGAAACTGGGGACTAATTTATTTAAAAAACATTTTTATGATTTAACCTCACTGGACATAATATGAATTAATTTTTAAGAATTGGATATTAATATGTTAGATTTTGGTATGAAAATTAGTAGGTATATCCTCGGGTATATCGAAAATAAAGGCTATGGCGTTTGGGGCAAAGTAAGCAAAATATTTTATGTTCCTTCACTGATAATACTTTTGGACAAGTTACTTATGCTAGAGACGGACGAGCAAGATATTCTAGATTAACAAAAAGGAATTAAGCAAAATTCAAAAACAATTTATGTGAATTTGATATCAATGAACGCAAATTTAACTTATTTAACGAAAAAAATAACATTTTGTTTAAGAATTTTGCTTATTCCAGATTCGTTAATCTAGAATATCTCATTCGTCTGTGGTAGTATTAGGGTGTTTATTTTCTGAGGTTGTTAAATTAGGCAGGGAAATAAGAGAAAAAAAGAATCAAGGAAATACTGTTGCTAGTTCATTACAATTTAACTATTTACAATACTATCTATAGAGCAACCGTTATGTACAGGAGCGAAAGTTGGGTCTCTTCTGGATATTTAGTACCTTCTTAATTGCTGATACTTAGAATGGTAGCGGAAACTAATGGAGGGGAACAATGGGAAAATGGAATATATAATAAGGATATCTGCAAGGCGTTGAACGTAGATTCTATTGATGAAGCAACAGGAAAGAGGTGCTTTGGGCATGTTCATAGAGAATAGATTACCAAAAAGAGTTTTGAAGGTAGAAGCTATAGGTGCTAGAAATAGGGGAACGCCAAGAAGTAGATTTATAAAGTTCGTTAAAGAGAATTTAATTTGTAGAGATTGTTAAATATTGTTGCCTCCAAGCGCATTGATTCATATGGCCGAAGTGGGCTGTAATTTTTTAATTTTCAACATAATATCCAAATACCATTAAAAATGTTTTAGTGAGCCATTCTAAGAAATTTTAATTAATCATTGATGACATTTTTATTTTCATTTTCATAAAATTATACCGCCGTTTCGGTCATACTATTTTAGCCGAAGCAGAAGTATAATTTTATGAAGATGAAAATAAAGATGTCATCAATGATTTTTTTAAAAATTCTTAGTATGGTTAACTAAAATATTTTTTATAGTATTTGGATATTATGTTGAAAATTAAAAAAACTAAAGCCTGCTTCGACCATATGAGCCAATCCGCTTTAGGGCAACACTAATATTAAATGATAAGAGTTTTTGAGTTAACTCAGAATATACAGGAATAAAAGAGGGCAGTTAAAAGACCTGCCACTGAAAGGCATGATGATGTGGATATTAATTTCAAATGCGCAGATTAAATCAGTGGGGAATAATTCATATCACCATTTTGGTTTCTCAAAAAAAAAAAAAAAGAAAAGAAGAATCATAACTATTATTTTAACTAATTTATTCTAAAAATACTAATAATTTATTACACTAATCAATAACAGGGTGAATCAAATGAAACTAGAATAGCCGTTGCAAACCAAAGAGCTCATCAACTTTTAAAATAAATTGGTGTGTTATAATTAAAGCGGTTCATCGCTTTATTATTTTGTTAACTGAGATTTTTTTTTATATTATTAAGTGTAAATTATTATATAGATGCTCGCTCGAAACTATAAATCTAATCTTTGTGGGGATTACAAATAAAATAAAATTAAACAAAAAAAAAGTTAAAAAAACCAAAAAAAAAAAACAATTTAAAAAAAAACTAAACAAAGAAAATAAAGATGAAAATACCTAAAAAATAATCATGGAATGCTTTTGCATAATTTTAATATTTTATATTTATATTATTTCAATTTATTTCTTTCAATTCTCTTATTTTCAAATAAAAAAGAAGATGAAAAAAAAACTAAAGAAAATTTTGATGTAAATAAAAGAAAATTTAATTTTATATGTTTGCCATTTGTTTTTGTTTTTAGTGAAATTTTTTCTATTTTCTATTTGTTTAGTTTAATTTTTAGTTCTGTTTCGGAAAATTCAAAAATTTTCATTTTTTCTTTCTCTTTAATTAGTTTTGTTATCAGTTTATTGATAATTTATTCTAAAATATTATTAACATCGCTCTTTTTAATCCAAATTAATTTTTATTGAATTTAAATACTATCTTGCTTCAATCGAATTCCATAATATTTTCTTAATTAATCCTAAGGTTGAGAAAAATTAAATTTGAAAATAATTAATTAGTTATAAGAAAAATATTGAATATTAAATTTATTTTCTGAGCATGCAATAGAATTAGTAATTCTCTATATAAAAAAAAAAACATTCTACTCGCTGAACATAGAAATTTTCTTGAAACGATTTAATTTAATTTTAATTTTTATTACTTTATAAACCTTTACTTAAATTTAAATAAAGAAAAATTATGGTTGCTATTACTACGAATGCTGCTCTACAAAAGAACGAAAAATAATAAATTCTTCTCACTTATGTAAATTCGTGAACCAAAAAGTTTGATTCAATTTAAATATGAATACATTTTCACTCATCCTTTGTGAAAAAAAAATTGTCATGCTCTACAATGGTATGAAATTCATAAAATTCATACCATAAAAGGTATAAAAAATGTATAAAAAATATATGTAAGGTATATGTTGGAACGTTCATATTCATATGACAATTTTTTTTTCACAAGGGCAATTAATGTTTTTGTTTTGATTTTTTGGCAGCTAAGGTGACGCTCTTAATTGAAGTAATTTCTTAAAAATATTGGTCGGATATTTTGGTATATAAGAAGAATTGTTATTGACGAGAACATCATTTTTGCTGTAGAAAATTTTAATTTTTTATTTTTTAGTTTATAAGATATTTCTGTTAAAGCATAAAATTTCATTGTTGTTGTTGTTGTTTTTCTAAATCATTCTTAAGCCCAGTATTTAGTTCACTTGCAAAATGTGTACAAAATTCATTACAAAAAGATACAGAACCTAACCAAAATAATGCATTTTTTTTTTTTTAATGTTAAATTTTTGTTAAATTAAAATAGAATTTTGAATAGATTCGCAAGACCAAATACAAAAACTATTTCGCAAATTATTCCGTAAGCATTTCTCTGATGTTGACGGAAAGAATTGCGAAATATTTTGTGTATATATTTTCGTAAACCTATTCAAAATACTACACTAATTTTTCGTTATTGTACCATTTTTGAACAAAATATCTCATTTTGGTAAGTTTTTGTAGGTAATAATATTTTTCGTATACGCTTTTCGCTAGTGAACAGAATACAAAAATATCTCATTAATTAGAAAAGATCGATTCAGCGAAAAATGTTAGTCTCGTCAAGGGTTACAAATAGAAGTCTACAAAGAGACCAAAATAATCCGACCAATAGTTTAAAAAATATGTTCGAATAAGAATATCCGCGCTAATTGGGATATACAAATATGATTTGATAACTAATTTATTTTTTTCGTTTTTTTTTTATTATTTTGCGCTTATTTTATTTGATTACTATATTTTTTTTTCTATTATGATTTTTAGGGAGAACAAAACAATATTAGACTTGATGTGGCCAGTAAAAGAGCTGACCAACTATTAAAAAATTAAATAACGTGTGATTTATTCCTGATGAAACTCAATATGCTTCTTTTTTTATAGATTAAATATATTGAATAGTGTGTTTTAAAAATGGTTGAATAGCGTTTTTTTTCTTTTTCTGTTTATTTATTTTGTTACCTTCCGTTTGGTTCAATCATTTTAAAACATACTGACAATATATAGAAATAAATAAATACCAACTGCAACTTTAACATTAAAGGTAAATAAACGATAATTCAATAAAAATAAAGAAATGAAATTAATATAGAATAAGTTATATTAATAAAATTACGTGCATTGATCATTAATTTATTATTAAAATAATATTGTACATGAAATGTTTAAGAAATTTTTTGTTCTGTTTTTGATCTTAATTTTCAATTAAACCTTTCAAATTTAATCCGCTTAACTATTTATTTTCGAGAAAACAATTAATCTACCAATTATTTGCGGCAAAATAAAATTATTATGTATTATTAAATTTATTTAATGTTAATGGATGCAACGAATAGTTCTACTTGGCTGGCGCTGAATAGCTAGAAAAATTACTTAAAAGAGGTATTACCGGCCGCGACATCATGTGCCGTATCGTAATGCCGATATTCATATGAATTATTCTTATTGCATCCATCTTTTAGGTGAGACAAATTTATGTCATCCGTCAACCCGCTCTCTCATTGAGAGTTATTACCAACTATTCGCGTCTATTCGATAAAACCATTCGTTGCATACTTATTTTTTAAAATCAGCATTTAAAATTTTAGGTTTAAGAACTTTATGTCTATTACGAACGTTACTATCTAAACACAAATAAATATTTAATAAAAATCTGTATTAACATAATTACCAACTCAGCGTTAAAAACAACAAATATAAAATCATATACAAAATTATTTAAAATAATTAATAATTATATAATAACAATAATATAAACAAATTCATTACACAAAATAAAAGTAACATCAGAATTATAGTAAAAAAAAAAAAAAATACACAGAAAGTTTAAATAATAATTATACCTATAAAAAAATGTAATTTCACAAAAAAAAACTAATAGCTTTAAAATGTTATTTTGCTAAATTTATTGTTAGAAATATAATATTTATTGTTATAGAAATAACAAAGAGAAAAAACACAAAATAAAATACGAAAAACAAGAAAAAAAAATACGTAGAATATTATATTTCATAATATTTATTTTTGAACTATTTCCCAAAATGTATAAATAAAAAAAAAAGAAGATGTTTAATGGAAAAGTAAATGAAGATGATAATAATAAAAAAAAATTTGCGAAACTATAAAATAGCGCACATTAATTGAATTAAATTGAAATATTTAACTTCAAAATAGAAAAAAAAATTATTATACTATCTGAGTTGTATTCAACTAAAATATTACTGTTAGCAATGTTAATAAGTGATAAAAGTTCTATGTAAATAAAAAAAATATCAGTAAAAATTAATAAGTGCATTCAAATCAATGTTGCTGTATGTAAATTTTAGGCATTTTGTTATACTCTGACGATAACAATTTGTACGCAGAGTAGTAAAATTGATAAATAATATTTTCTGATTGTGAATTTAGTAAATTAGATTGTCTACAATCACAATAATTATTTTTGTGGAAGTTAGCTTGGTAGGTATTAATGTCGGATTGACATGAAATAAAAATAAAAAAAAAAAAAAAAAATGAAACAAAGAAACAAAAGCCAAGCAATATAATGCTTGCTGAACATTATTTGAATTGTTTTTAGCACAAATTGTATATATTTGAATGACACGTTGTTAGTGATGATTTTCGCAATTGTAAGAACTATGCAATTTTAAATCATTTATTGAAAACATTTATTTTTATATCAATTTTTCTATTTAGTTATTTTAGAATTAGTGCAAAACACGTATTAACGGTTACTTAGGAGTAGTCTTACATTTACGGATACGTGTTTTGAATTTATTTAAACTTGAAACTGTAACAGTTAACAGCATAACGTTTACTTTCAAACAAAAGAGAGATTTCGCAAATGACGTAACCGTAAACCGTAAACTTAAACGTAATCATGAGAATCTCACGTTTACGTATAAGGTTTATAGTTTACGGTTACGTCATTTGCGAAAACTCTCTAAAAATTTCAACTAAAACGTGTCCGTAACGGTATCCGTATTCGTAAACATAGCATTCTTATGTTTACATTCAAAAATTGTATGTAAACGTAACATTTAATTTTTACGTTTAGAAATAAGCATCCATTTACGGTTATGTGATTTGCGCTAAATCTTTATTTTTAAGTTATTTGGAACTTAAACAACATCATTTAACTTGTTCACAAATTCAAACAGTTAGCCTAGACTAAAAGAATTAATATTTAATATTTTCTCTTTTGGTTAAATTATTATTCATTTTTAACATAAGAAATGAATATTGGCAACTATTTTATATCATTTCGAGTATTTGGCTAAGCATGTTTTCAATATTTGTCTGTGATAACCTAAATCCCAGTTAACACAATTTTCATTTTGTATATATAAGAAAATTCTATAACAGAAAGCGGACCACAATAGAGAACATTTTAAAACACGATATATTTTATGCGTATAAATAAATATTATTTATTTTGTCAAAATAATGAAGAAAAAATAATAATTAAATATATAAAAAAAATAAAGATAAAAAAAAAATATTGCAATATTCTAAAAGCCAGTACATAAGAAACATTGTCAGTAAGACAAGTGCACTTTATTTTGTTTACATCATCTTCAAAGGATTTTAGGTTTAAGAAAAGATATGCGTTAAGTTTAATTAAAACTGTTGAGTATATATGGTGTTTTTCTTAAGAAGTTTACATTTTTTATATTATTAAAATATTTTGCCCATTTTTTTTTTCTACCAGTAATATCTTTTCACTATACAAATAACTCCTCTAAAATGTCTACAAATATTTTTTAATTAGTATTTAAATTTTCTGATTAAAATATACCAATTACTTCATAATACATATTTAAAAAAAAGCAAAAGTATCTATGTTCGTTCCCCTTGTGAAAAAAATAATAAACAAAAAAAATTATACCATACAGTAGTATGAAATACATGAAATTCATACCATAAGGAGGTATAACAAGTTATGATTTGAGTCTTTCATACCATGATTATACCGTACTATGGTATAATAATTAATACCATAGAAAGGTATAATCATGGTATGAAAGACCCAAATCATACCTAGTTATACCTCCTTATAGTATGAATTTCATGTATTTCATACTACTGTATGGTATACATTTTTTTGCTTATTATTTTTTTCACAAGGGTCCTTAGTCGCACTTGGTATAATTACAATCAGACTTGGGTAAGTACCTCGAGAGTTAGTACTGAGCAATTCAAGGTACCAAAAAGAATGTTACTGAAATAAATTAACTATAAGTAATAGTTTAAAAGTACCAAAGCACCTAAAATCAATAAAATGAGATAAAAAAAGAAAAACATAAATAATGTTGAAAATTTTTCTTCTTCTAATTACGACCAAACTAGTATATTGTTATTTGTTGTTTTTTGATTTTCATCACAGCCCTTGGTCATGTTAATTTAATGTATTATATTTTTTTTTTTATTTTAATGATAATGAAAAATTTAATGTTTTAAACATATAAATATTAAAATATGATTTTAGAAATTGCTATCAATGAATTTAAAAAAATACTTTCAATATTTTAATTTTTATTAAATTGAGTTCTTCTGCGTTTCTTTCTTTCTTATGGACATTTGATAATTCATTAAAACATACGTTTTCATTATTTAACCAAAACATGATTTTCTTATATGTAAAATAATTCATTTTATCACAACACAATTAACAAACTGCCAAATAATTGTTATACGGCTTTATGTTTGTCACAAACATTAATTAAAAAAGAATTGGTTCTTCAGTACTTTTTACTTACACACACCTAATTATAATATGGAATCTTTTGTTACCACCGACATATTAAAATATGGAAAATGGATAAATGAAAAATCGACCGATTTTTGTCTGATTTTCAATCTTTAAAAATATTTGCAGGCATTTTAGAGAGGTCGTCAACTGAATATATAATTCTATTAATTTTTATATATAGTCTTATAATACCCCAGTCGATTCTTCCCCCGAAATAAAGTCTCATAGATCTCCAAAAAAAGTCGTATAACTCCCCAATTCATAAAAAATAGCCCACTTTCTCCAACCAAAAAAAATATTATTTGCATATAACCGCCTCCCCCCGCTTTCTTTCACGAGAAATTGATAACTTGGGAAATTAAGGGACTCATGAGACTTTTTTTTCGATTTTACTTTTGGAAGAGTAATATAAATTTTTGGGGACTTACAAAGCATTTTGTTTGCAGAAAGAGACTTTTAGACTGGGGATTTATGCGCCCTTTTCGAGACTGTAATCTAAATATAAAAAAATGTAGGTACTTAAGCAAAATCTCAATACCCAATTGAAATGCATTTAATTTTTTCAATAAATAGATTCTAAATTTCATAGAATGGAAAATGTTTTGAAATGTGACATCTTATAGCTTCTATTTCTTTTTTGTTATTATTATACGAATCATTCAATTTTAGTAGCCATTGTGCATTAATTCTCTTCCAATAATTCTAACTTATATACGATACAATACTTACCTCTTCTTATTATCGTTACTATTTATAAAAAATGAAAAAAAAAAAGTGTTTTTTGAGTAGTTAAGCAATTATTGTTAAATTGTTACGTTTAGGAATGGAATTCAGTGTTATGTTTTATTCTTTTTCGCGGAGAATCAAAAAACAGGAAAAAAAATGAATAATTAATATACAGTTACGATAATTGATTTTATGTTACAAAAATTTATGCTGTGTGCAATTTATAATTATTATTTTATATGTGGAGAAGACGCCAAGAAATCATTATCATAGTAAATGGATAAAATCTATGAACTAAAAACAAAGACAACACTACGTTCAATTAAAAAAATAGAAAAAAAACAGTAGAAATAGAAAGAAACAAAGACATCAAACATCGCATTCTACTAGCGAATCTTAAGTAGACATGCTTTGTAGATGAAATGAAATAGTTATAAATTTATAAAAGATAATAAAAAAATAAAAAGAATAGCAATACCGTCTTTAAAATTAATTTGTAGACTGTGTAAAATTAAATATATTATCTTAAAATCAGTGTGCAGTAAATGTGATGCGATTGTAAATATGCGACTTAATAGATTCGTTTCGTTACGTTACGTTTCGTTTCATTTTATTAATTAATGTTCTTTTTTTCTATTTGGTTTGAATTTTATTTTGTATATTTTCGTTAGTATTTATCAATATTTATTAATTCATTTAGTTATTTAATTAAAATATAATTCTCAAACTGTCATAAATTCGTTAAAAATCATTAAAAGAAATTAAGACTAAATTTCACAATTTTTTCAAAAAAAAAAAGTATTTTTTATTTATAATAATATGTTCTACCTCAAAATCATGTCGCATGTTTCTTCATTTAGCACAACATTATTTTTAAACTCATTAGAAATTCTTGTCTAATTAAATATAAAAGCTCCATGTGTACCAAAATAATAATAAAAAAAGAAGAAAATTAAAAAAAAAACAAAAAAATTATAGTAAAGTAAAAAGATAATGAAAATAATTAATTAAAAAAATATAAAAACCATTTTTTTTGTTGCTCTTTTAAATGTTTGTCATTGTCTATGTCTTAAATCTTAATCCTATATAACTGTGTATTTAAAAATATATAAATATAAATTAGAGAAATATAGATTTTCTGTTTGTTATCTAGAGATTAATTATATTCCATAATTTGGTGAAAAACAAAAATATAAGAAAGAAAACAACAAATTTTTTAAAATAAAAAATCTATTTTAATTTTAATAAATGAGTTATTAATTTAAGAATTTAACTTTTCGTATAAAAAAATTTAAAATTATATTCAAATTATGTAAATTGTTTCATGAAAATTATCAATTATTATATAAAAAGAAAAAAAACAACAACAAAAAAATGAAAGAAAAAAAACAAAAATATTATAAAATCAAATTTATATAAAAAAAAAACAGTTAAAAATGAAATATTAGTTCATTATAAATAAATTATTACAATTAAATTAATAAATTACAATTATTACAAACATGTAACTTAAATCTAAATATTTTAAAATCAATAATTATAATGAGGTGATAATAATGATTAAAAACATATTAAAATCAATTAATGTCTTTTCATTTTTTCTTTTATGCACTACGTATGCAATGCATTACAGATTTAATTAAAATTATTTAATCCATAGGTGTGTTCGATTAATAATCGATAACTTTAGACGAGTTAAAAATCATATATTTTGTTTCAATCTTGGGTTGATTTTGGATTACTTAATTTAATTGTCACGTTCAATGAGAGCGATAATTTTACTAAATTCTATCCAAAAAGATAACTTTTTTGACGCGTCGAGAGTCACCTAAACATTATCTTGGATTATTAATCAAACTAGCCTAATATTGAAATTTTAATCCGTTCTCGGTAATTTCTCCCAGTTGGATAAATGGTGACCTAAAAGCGCAATAAAATGTTGATGCGTTGGTGATACGATTTAAAAATAATAATAATTATAAAATTAGTGAATTAATGTATTGGATCTGGCAACCAGTTTGACTCAGTAGAGCTATTTTTGTCGTTTTTTTTGTGGTTTGTCGCTTCTCTTCTGATCGCACAAACTAGTGAGCTCAAAGAGGATAAAAATGATATTGTAAGTAAGGTAACTGGATCTCATCTCCACCACAAATGTAAGAAAGATTATGTTTTACTTGTGAAGTAACGAAAAAGTCCAAACTAAATTTAGCGAAATATTAACGTTCATATTTATTTTCCTGCGATTGAAAAATTTAACAATTACTTAAATAAAATATTGAAAATATGTAATCATTATTTTTAAAACGTATTTTTTCACACTACCGAATTTATGGGTTTTATTTTAATCACTTAACTTTCTGCGGAAAGAATTTAATTAAATAAAACAAAAACATGATGCCAGAGCATTCAGTTCTTCATTTTTCAAAGTAGGACGGAAAATTATCAATATATAAAAATAAAAACTATTCTAATGCATATTTTTACATATTCGATTGGAGAATGTAAATAAAAAAATAAAATCTAAATAACGTTTTTATTCCCTAAATTTTCATTTCACTCTACTCTTTTACATGTCATTGGAGTAGAGCATTGTTCATTGACTGACACAAAATTGTGGTCTTAGGTTTAATCTCTGTCGCTAATAGTTAAAAAATCTATCGAAACGATAATCAATATTTATATCTAATGGCGTGCTGTATATCTGTCTACTCAATCTTAAGAAAAGTAAGAAAAATAAGCAGTGTACAAAAAATTCCTTGAGGTTGTTTGTCTAAAAAGCTGGCATTAAAAAGTAGTTAGATTGAGAAATATTTAATCGGAAATTTAAAAAAAAATAATATTGACTCATTAAATACTGATTTAATTAGAGAAGATAAATTAGAAAGTCAAAACAGTCATTTATTTATATTCAATTCACTTTACTCAATGTGATATTAATTTTTACTTTTGAGCTTATTTAAAAATTTAATTTAATTTATTGCAATTATTTAGATATTTTAAATAAGTAGAATCCGGACCTCTTACAGACATTTGGTTTCAATGAATTCTTTAATATGTATATACAGAAATTGTATTCGAAAACCAAATTTAATAAATAAAGCTAATAATGATAAAAAAAAGAAGAATAATTAGACAATTTACAACAGATCTTAGGATGATCTCATATTGTCAATCATTGTGAAAGAAATGATCATGATCCACTTCAACATATTCACCAAATTTTATTATTACGTAAGTTGAAATATAAGTAAAGATTGTTTGAATTTCATATATTCGTAAATTTAAATCGTCCTAATAAACAATAAACATATCATATCAGAATGACATTTTTATATTTATAAGTACTGAATATAATATTCACAATTGAATTAAATTTAACAATTAAGATCTTATAGTGATTATAAATTAATGTATGAGCAAAAATACTCATTAAAACAATATTCACAATAATTACTTCAATTGTTTTTCAAATAAATATATGAGAAGGTTTTAATTATACGTTTTTTCATGTTTTTTTTTTTTTAATAATTATATTCACATAATTATAATGAATGCTATACAATAAGCTAATAGTTTGCCAGTCTATAATTATTATCGGTTATTTAATAGATTTACATTTTCAGTTTGATGACTGTTTGATGTTCTGTCTGTTCTTTTGGCCGGACTATAAATTATTTCCTTTGAGTATTTGTGGACATTATCAGTAAATTTTACTTTACTATTTGGATTTTTTGGCTGTTGGTCAAGTGTTGTGCCGGTTCCTTCTGAGTAATGTTCATTCTCTTCTAGATCAAAATCAGCGCCCAAAACACATCGCAATAGCATTATAAATACAGCTACAATCCATAAAACTACTGTTATCCATGCAGATGCTGTAGTCAAATCAAAATTTATGGCTGGCGAAAATATCGTATTTTCTTTTATACTAAATCGATTAATAAGCAAATGACAAGGTATTTCGGTGTTGTTGAATTTTTGCTTCATTTCTCTACAAAACTTATTCAATTTGCTATTTAAAATTCCTGCATAAACTGCACTGCAAATAGCTAAAACTATGAAGCAAATTGCGGCCGGAAGTACTATACGCCATGGTTTATGTATAAATCTGTTTGTAAGAATTTGAAAAAGAAATATTATCACAAAATTTTTAGACGATATTTAATTAACAGCAAATAATTTCTAATTACGTTTTAGCCAATCTCTCGCCTCTGTGACCGCTGATGATAAAGAAAACTATCCACACAATTGCAAATATACATTCTACAAACGGTATAAAATAAAAATTATCACAAGTTTCCATATTTCCCCATTTCGTATTTACTTCATCAATTTGATCTGAAAAATATAATAATATTAAGAAATATGCGAAATATATATCTTATTAAAAATGGGCCATATATATATATATATATATATATTACGTATATGCAGAGGTGCGCACGCTTTGGACTTGTGCCGGGGGGGCATTTGCTAAAAAAAAAATTTTTTTTTTCTTCAGCCAGTAAATTATCATCGACGATTGCAAAACCGCCTCAAAAAAAGAGAAAGTGAAAAAAGATACTATTTTCTCCAAATTATAGTCGACGATTGCAAAATCGATCTCAAAAAAAAAAACTTCTCATAACTCAGGGGGGGGTAATACTCCCCCCACCCCCGTGCGCACGTCTGCGTATATCTATTAGGATGATCCATTATTAATTATTATATATGCAAAAATAAATAGTTCATATTTCAGAGTGATGGTTACACACACACATAGAAGATGGATGTTCTCCAGCGTTGATCACAGTTAAAATTGCCAATAAATTTTTAACGCGAAATAAATGAATATATTTTATTCTTCAAATATAATTGCAATTATGTTAGTAGATGAACAATTTACAAAAGAGTATGATAATTAAATTGAAGAGAGATATTTAAATTATTGCTCGAGAACATGTCAATCACCGAGCAAGCACACAGCACGAAAAAAATAAAAATGAATGTAACAGTTCCCCATTGCCTAGTAAAAAAAATCGAGATCAAAAGCCAATAGACCCTAAATTTGGTAAATTTATTTCTGTTCGATAACTATCCATCTGTGTGACCATCGCCCAAAAAACATGAAAATATATTTTGTCAGTCATTCAAATTTTTTTTTTTAATATTTATTGAGAGTTGTAATATAATTTCTTAAAGTAAGTAATGCAAAATCTATACAAAATAAAAAAAAAAAATTATTAATTAACTTACACAATTTAAAAAATTCATCATCTTTTTTTTGAATTCCCAATTCTTTATCCGTTAAGTTATACCTTTCGGTTGATGTTCTATACGCTGCTGGCCTATTATCTAAAAATTGATAAAGATGTGTTTTCGGTTCATTCACTGTTTCTGGTGGTATAACTACGACGTCCATATGATTTAATTGATACGCCTCATAATATCTTTTCACTTTATTTCCATAAGCTTCATTTTCATATTGTATATTATTTATATTAATTAATCCACCTTTTTCCTCTAAGCTATTTTTATATTTTAATCTAGTGAATGCCAATGATTCGCTCAACACACAATTTGAATTAAAATTTTCAATGAGAGCATGGAATGCAAAAGAAGTTGTAAGACATGTTGCTATGATTAATAGCAGTACAGCAATTATAACCCCTAGAAATGTATTCAAATAAATTTTATTATTATATATGTTAACATCTATGATTATTGAATAGTATTTATACGAATATAAATGTGTTCGTAAAATATACCTATATATGAAATTTCTATTTATAAAGACTGGGTAATATATAATAATAAATGGAAAATGTGATATATATCGAAATTTAAATAATCAATATAAGAAGAATCGTACAAGTTCGAATAAATAGCTATAAGTCCCGGGTGGAATATCTATTTCTATATGCGATTTTGGATTTTTATTTTTTTAATAGAGATTTAGATTAAATCAAATAACCGTTAATATACGTGAAAATAAGCATATTACGTTTACGTTCTAATTGAACATTTTTTCGAACTTAAACGTAAACGTATTCGTCTCTGTAGCCGTAAACGTGATGATAAAGATCATAAAGTTTACGTTCACACACTTACAAACTAAAATATTATATCGATTCGGTGGTCATTTTACTGAAAAATACATGGGAATGGAATAGATTAAGAAATGTTGCAATATAATCCAAGAGATAATAATTATATGTCGTGTCGGTGTTCAAGTTTGTCTTCCACCATCTATATTTGCTGCTGGAATTGATGAAACATTGACGAGTTACGAATGGTGGAAAACGCAAAATACTTGGCATAATCAAATCGACATAGAAGACAATTTGAATAAAGCCACAGCTGTGAACTTGGAACAAACTTTTTCGATTCTCGGACTTGTCCATACACAATTAAAATACCGACTGGGCGTGGAAAAGGTATCAAAGCTTGAATTTATAATGCAGTGTCTTGAATAGGAAAAATATAATAAAAAGTCAATTAGGTTTCTCTCAAATCATTAGGGTCTGAATGATTTAAATCATGATTTTCAAATGATTTTTCTAAAATAAATTTTTATTGTCTTATGATATTTAAAAGTGTTAGGAAGCAAAAATGTTTCTAGCTCACACGAAATATTTTAATCATTTTCAAATCAGTTTTAGATCACTTTCCCAGAAATTCTTTGTAGTGAAAAATAAAATCAAAACGACGATTTTTAATAATGAGTTTAAATTTTTGTTTATTTGATTCTACACCTCTAGCATTTAAAAACTTGAAACTTAATTAAGCAATTCAAAAATGTAATTTAATAATATATACTTTTTTGTTTATAATATAATTCTATATGGTGGTAAAAAAAAAAATAATGAAAAACATTTACGAATCCTATACTTTATTTTTTTTAAATATCTCAAAAATAAAGAGTATAATTGATAAATAAATAATTGAAATCCTGGATAAGTGAAATGTGTGTGTTCAATTTTTATTAAATAAACATAATATGCAATAACTCTCGCGCAAGCATAAAAAATAATAAAAATTTATTTACTATGAATCAATTATCGTAATGAGCAATTTTATTTTTTGCACCATTCATGTTTCTCTTGGGTTGATATAAAGTAGAATGCAGCATAAATGCAAATATGATAGAAATAGATATGATAAATGATTTTTATAATGGCGAAACGTTTTTCACAAATAAAAATCATTAATTAAATAAAAAATGTATATCTTATATTGTTGCGATAACGAAAAATATTATCTAGATAAAGCATTTAGATAGCGCAAAATGAAAGTATCTGAATTAGATAATAATAGATAACGAAAATATTATCTAGATAGAGTATCTAGATAATATTATCTAGATAATTGCAACACTGGTTATTCTCATCTTAAAATGAACAAAAAATATTAAAAACATCAGAAAAAAAAGATCTAAATCAAAATCTTAGATTATAGATCAAAGAGCATCAGTCCGAACACTGACCTTTAAATATAAATTATTAATATTGAAAAACTTTCCATAATCCATATCTGACACCCTCACTTGACGTTGAATCATTATTTATAGTAAAAATATACTTTAAGTATTTTGTTATTATTTATTTTATGGTCAATTTCAAAATGAGAAAAAAGTAATAAAAAATCGATTCTTTTAATATTGTATGTTATGGCATAATTTTACGATAACACTGTGTATTGATGTAATACACTCAACAACAGTATAACCTATTTAAGTTGTTCACCCTTCGTCGCAGCAATTTAATGGTCCGAAAACTTCGAATCGCTTAGAATATAAAAAAGCAATACCCTTAGATAAAAAATCATATTTCAAAAATATAATTAATTTATTTTTATTATAATATGTTAATTAGATATATATGTAATTTTTGTATGTAGTGCACATATTAATAGGTTGCGGTTGGTGTGATTTTTGATTTTTTTTTTGTTATATTGGAGAATTACTAATTGGAACATTTCGTTGCATCGAAATTGGTACTGATCAGTGTTGGGAAAGATGATTTGATTTTCATCTAGATAATGTAATAGATAACGTCATTTTTGAAAATCGTATCTAGATAAGATACAGATTTTTGCCCAAAAAATCCTGTAGATGAAAGATAATTTTTAGATATCTGAATTTAATATTCCATGCAAAGGACAAAGTATTGTATTAGTATACGTTTTATTTAAATCAAAAATATTACAAATTTAAAACCTCGATGAACTTGACAGTGGTCACTGCTCATCACTTTAAATAAAGAATCATAGTCTTCGTTACGTAAAGTAAAGTTTAATAAAATGGCACTGAACACAGAGGGAAATGTACATTTAATTAAAAAAAAAAAAAAAATTATCTATTATCTAGATTAAATTAACTAGATATAAGATCGCCATCTTTCCCAACACTGGCAGTACGGACCGGTTCATTTAATAAATAGAAAAACGTTACACATTTTAGGCATTTTTAACCGTTTTTGATTTTAGTGGACCACTCAGACAGGTATATATTCTGTCCTATACAACCTATATGGTTCTATAAAAAGTTATAATCATAAATTTTATATAGTTAAAAATATTGTATATTTCTTTGGTGATACATTCAAATTGTTAGAATGTGTAAATAACTTGATCAATTCACAAATTTAATGCGATATTGGAAATAACAAGGTACACATATTATTTATACATATAGTAATTGAAGGTGTAGAGTATTTTTACTACAAACATACACTATAAATACCATGAAAAATATTTTACAAAACGAAATGTTTGCTGCGATCGAAGCAGTATATCTGCAAAATTAATAAAATACAACAACGGAGATCGGAAAAAATATTTTCAATTACATTGTATAAACATTATGTACTTTTAAAGTTCTATGACTTCACTTTTGTAACGAAGAAAAAAAAAAGCCAGTATTTATATTTTCACTTAAAAAAATGTTGCGTCTATTGGTATATCGGCCATCAAAATTCACCCACTCAATCCTGTGCGAAACCATTACTTAATTTTTTTCAAAGAAATTTTTCCCAAAATGAAGTAAAAATAGAGAGGAAAATCGATCGGTTGTCATTTCTGATTATAGTCATTAATAATAATAATAATAATAATATTTAGCCCTGAAGAATTCAATGATTTTGGCGAAATGAATGGCTTTTTAAATAAATATTATGGGAAAAATAATACGTCTGCTGGACTAGAAAATTCAAATTATTTAATTATTATTATTTGATACGGAAAGTAAACAATAAACATAAAATAATTAAATACATTAAAAAAAAAGTACTTGGTGAAACTAAAATAATACGATAAACCTGGGGACAAATCATCAACTAAGTAGTGCTAAATAGAGATCATGATCTGAATCATCTGAAAATAAATCAAATCGTGATGTACATCAGATCATTTTTATAACAATTGAGTTCAAAATGTTTTCAAAAATAAGTAGTTACAGTTCAAATTGATTTGATTTATTTTCTTGCATAAATGAGTAATTTTAAAAATTCTTATGTCATGATGTGATCTTTAATCTAAAATCGATCTACTATATAGGTCGTAATTTCAATTATGTTTTTTTCTTTTTTTTACCAAAATTAAGTATTCTGAGAAGAGTATGGAGAGCATCCAAAAGGTGATCAATACCGAACACAATACTGTTCCTGGGTAAATATACATTTATCAAATCTTTTTTAAATGCTTTTATTATTATTAATTATAGACCAAATGGCATTCTATTTAAAAATTACAATTTTATGATGCGAATAATCAATTTTAAACATCATATATTTATCAATATTTGATCACGTCATATTTATTTATTTACATTCGTTTGAAAAAAGAGTGTCTGTTGTCATAATATAAATAGAAGTTGTATTAGCTGTAGAGAAAACATATATAGTTGTTGTATATTGTTTTGTTCGTTTATTTATATTTCAACCTTTTTTTCTTTCTTTCAGATTATGTAGAACAACCAATGAGTTGTTAAATATAATGTCACCACGAAATCCACGGTTGTGAACCAGAACTGTCTGAAGCAATTATGTAATTCTGATTGTGCGTGATACAATACAGTGTAAAACTTTAGAATGAGTGTGTAACTCCTTTGGTGCAAAAATTCATTAAGAGATGGAGAAACATGAAGTTAAAAATGAGCAGCACTTCTTTTTGGTGAACATTCTTTTCATCTTTGAAGAGTTTTCCGTTCTTGAGAATTTCTGCAGCTCAGTATTAGTATAGGAGTATAGTAGTTGTGAAATTTTGCATAACGCATATCTGCTAGTAATTATCGCTACTCTGCTACTACTACTTTTTTTGTACAGTAGCGGTAGTCCCGCTAGTAGGCGGATACCGGTATGATACAACGTTATAAGATATTGTTTAGGGTGATTGTAAAATGGTTATTACAAGTCACAACCATTTCAAAATCGCAAATGGTGGTTCCGACAGCCTTTTTTACCTAACTAATGTGAACTATTTTTAATCAAGAGTAACACGCACCCAAAGAATAAACAAATTGCATGTGATTTTCCACCCGGGTACACTTATATCTCATATTATGTTTACTGTTTATATATTACAAAAATACCGATATATTAAAGCGTGGGTCTATACTCATAAATAACCTTCACATATTAGATATCTATGACTCCTATGTGAATATTTTATTGTTGTTTATCCAATGTTTTGATTACTTTTAAAAAAAAAAATCTTCCAAAACCATATAAGGAAAGTCGTATTGAAATTGTTAAATAGAAATATATATGCAGATGAAAAATGATTTCATTACTTACATTTCCAGCATCTTTTCATTAGTTTTGAATCTTTTTCAACAATAATAAATTCTCCCATTTTTATTAATTTTCGATAAATTTACAATTAATTGTTTATTGTAATTACATAAAAAATGATTTATTTAAATAAATTAAAACATTTCCGCTACCACTTAACAATTAAAATATCATATTTAATTGAATTAAGTAAGTAATTTGTCCGTAACAAATGATTTCGCATATAATTATAGATTTTAAGTTTAACAGAAAAGCCATTAAGTACATATATTATTTAAATGGCAATATAATCAACACAAATAAAAACACATATTTCAACAAATCCAATTTTTTTTTGCTTTTTTTTTTATTTATTTATTTTAAAAATATTATTGAATGAAAATATCTAAAAAAAATTAAAAAATAAAATAGATTAACCACAAAACCAAAACACAATCATTTCAATGAACGCATATTTCTATACTAACCGACAGTACATACAAAATGTTATATTTTTCTTAGCTATTTCCATAACGCGTATATTTCAAATCTATCAGTGACGCCAACAAATAGAATAAATTTATATGAATATATATTTTATATATATATAAGTAGTATTATTAATATTATTTTTTACCAAACATTACAGAACACCAAACCGTCTCTCTTGCTATAATAAATCCATGCCATGAGTTTTACACACAATATTTTCTAAATAGTAAATAGATATTGTAATAGTAATATATGTGGATGTGGATACACCAGCGCCTCTATACACAACAAATATCTTTATATATATTATACATCAGTTAGCTCGGCTAGGCTATAAACTTACAATAGAACAAGAATGAGAATGATATCATCATTATTTACCAAATGAAAATGAATTAATAAATTTTTATTTCATGTTTTGTTTATATTATGTTCATCATAGCCATAGAGTATATAGTGTTGTGATGTATTTGTTCGATGAACTAACTAATCGTATATTCAAAAATAAAAAAAAAAACGAACGATACGAAACCCTTGAGGTTTATTATTATTTATGGATAGGTCATGTCTTTATCTCATATAACATAAAATGTAGGTAAATACAATGACGCTCCTTTTACATAACAAAAATCTAAATAATTGATTGAAAAAATTTTCTATTTTTTTTTTTTTTTCATTTAACTCCATTTTTCATTACTTTCATGCTGATTTAATCACAAAACCAAATAATCAACTAATTTAACTATGCGAGAATATATCAATCCGATAGGTGATGGCGTCACATTGTGAATTGTGATTTTATGTAAATTATATTTATTTTTTTTAGTTTGGTTTAAACATAACAACGAAACTAATTAATACTAAAGAGTCAGTGTGTTATTTTAAGAAGTATATTCGTAAAAGTAACTGAGAACACAGAATGCTCAAATAAATATGTGCAAGCAATTTACGTCATTCACCAATAAAATTATAATGATCAACTACACTTATTGCAATTAAAATTTAAAATCCGAGAAATATGTCTTGAGTCTTGCTTTGAGTCTTGAGAGACATTAAAGTTACTTGCAAAAATTTATATATCAAATTTAAATCAAATGATTTTTTTTAAAAAAATTAATGATTTAAATCGATTTTTTTATTATAAGAAAATGATATCTTTGATTTCAAAATCATTAAAGAAAATTTGTTTAATTCAGACTCAAGATCAATTGTAATTTTAGTTCTAATGCACCATGCTGTCGTCATGACAGCAATTGTTATATTCTATGTGTAAAATTATGATTTTGTATTAGATTAAATCGCAATGAAAACAAAAACTATATAATTTAATAAATTGAAATATTTATAAAAAAAATTACTTGAAATTGAGATTCATTTTTTAATTTTTTCTTAGACGAAATTATTGTTCTATAAATGAAATAAAAACTCATTATTTATTGCTTGGATTTATATATCGAATAAGTAGTTATAAAAACAGGAATCTAAAATAAATCTTGTAGAAATTTGTATTTGTATACTAATTGTATCACCTAAAAAAAAATCTGCATATTGTTCTTATTTGTGGTTGTCAAAATTGGAATAATACATTGAAACAAAATCAATAAATAATGTAATTATTGAATAATGCTTTCACTTTGCGTTATTTTTTATAATTATGTAGTAACAAGTTCATTATTTGTATTCGATTCACTGGCCTAATTTTCATTATTATTTTATTTTATTTTCTATTTTGATTTAATTTAAAAGAAAACTGATTTAAATCAAATATATACGATTTTTTTCATCAACCTTTCTTGCAAATCATTGAGATATTGTTAATATATCAGAGACATTGAAGAAAAAGAAAAAAAAATACTAAACACATGTCTTGAAGACACCCAGTGTTAAGTTGATACTTTATAGTTCCATGTCTTAAAACATATCTCGAATGTGTTGCTATAATGTTATCTCTTGAATATCCACAATTCCAAGGTTATAGACAAGAGTATAGTTCGCTGAGAGGGTATTAATTTCAAAAAGCCATCAAAAGAATAAATCAATTTCACTTTTAACCTCTACTAAACATTAGATTGACCTAACATCTTCATATATATCAAAGTGTGTGTTTTGGGTATCCTTGCAATATAAAAAAGTTTCAATAAAATCGTAAAATTAGAATTCGAGACATCGATTTTAGAGAAACATATAGCCATAAAATAAAATTCAATTCCTAAGTTTTATATATTTTGTTTTGTTTTTTTTTTAATTGAAGCAAAAGCCTATTAAATTTATGTTAAATACAGTATTATGAACTTATGTATTGGATTTTTGATAATAAAAAAAATATTATAAACGAATATTTCAAAAATAACTCCTATTCACGGTACAACCATAGGTAAAATACTTCGAAAGTTATTGATTAATGATTATTAATTTTTTATATGCTTGACATTCAACAAATTATGCTAAATATAAAAACAACTCATACTCTAATAATTTGAACACGCGACATATTTTTATTTTGTTTCTATTATAATTTTCCTATAATTTTCCTTTGTTTGTAAAATGCGTATTACTATAAAAATGTGTATAAACAAATATATAAAAAAAAATAAAAATAAAAAAATATTCGTAAGTTCAAGAATTTAATTAACATATTTTCAGAAGCATTTACTTACTAAGTACTAGGTTAACGAATCGTTTTTTTGATATTGTAAATCGTTTGGTTTTCTGTTTCAACAATTTGTTTCCTATGAATATTAGGGTGACAAGTTTTTGTATGAAAACAAAACAAATTCGACACACTTTGATTTTCTTGTCACCCTAATCAATATACAATTTTAATCACCAAAGGAATTTAGGAAAATTTTATGTACATATACGGTATTTTTACCAAATAAAGTGTATTAGATAATGTTCAATTATTATGTCACGCTCCTAAGGGAACGGGGTAGTGTAGAGAAACGTAACACTTTGTGACGGACATGTAATCGGCCTACCGGCTAAATTAAAAAAAAAATATATATATTTTGTATTAATCGCGACTATCATAATACCAAATAATAATTAATGTTTCAAATAATTACTAAGTTTGTTATTTCAAATACTAAATACTTAAAATGTATTTCAAATACTCCGACTTTATTTCAAATACCTTATAAATGTACAAAGTCTTATTATAAAGAATTTGTGAAACTATGTCAATACTGAATTTTATAGTAATTCAATTAATAACAACACATGTTTCACATGAAGAGCATAAAAATAACGAATCCAGTAAGTATATACTTGATTTTTTTTTCAAAAATACAGTAAAAAACGATTTTTGAATTCCGTCTTGAGATGTCAAGGATAAGGGAAACATAAGAACATAGAATAGGCTATGACTACTTATACAAAATACAAATACAAAATACTTCTTAAAATTATATTGAAGAATACCTTGAAGAAAGTGCAAATATTTTTAGTATTTTTTTTTTAAAACAGCATGAAATCTTCGTTGAAAGCAAAAATAAAGACACAAACTAAGTACATAACTAATAACTATGCTAAATATAAAATATTTTTTTGTTTTCAAACAAAGACTACTACAGATTGCCTATATTTTCAAGAACTGAAGTTGCTGTACTTTAAAAGTTTGAAAAAGTTACATAAGGGTAAAAAAATGAAGTCGCACACACTTTGTAGGAAATCGTAGTTTGCAAAAGTGAAGTGAAAAAATATACTATTTCTCCAAAACGCTTCGAAAAAAACTTGTATGCAAATCGTATTTTGGAAATCGAAGTAGGGTAATTTTTTAAACTTAAAAAGGTACTATTTTAAAATCGAGGAAACTTAAAAAAAATACTATTTTCTGTTTAAAAAAACTTTAAAAAACTTAAAAAAGATATTATTTTCGCGAAAATCGACATACAGTGCCTCACATATATATTCGTACACTTAATTTTTTTTTCAAGAAACACCTTATATTTTTTAGAAATATTATTTTTATTTTTTATTGATTTTGCATATTAATAGTAAG
>JAABKK020048511.1:51392-77542 GCA_011634745.2 Catotricha subobsoleta | reverse complement strand
ATAAGACTATCGTTCATTGTTGTATTGGACAGAAAGTTCGCTAAATGCATTAATAATTAAATTAAATAAATAAATATTATGCGTCTTCAACAATCGAGTTTTTTAAATTCTTATCGAGTCCACTTCTTCGTGCCCCCAATCTTAAAGCAAAATTGAATTCTAGACGACTTTCTATATTTTCTTAGTTGAAATTGAATCCAGTCTATTAATGGATAAGTAACTTTAAGGTACTTAGCGTAAATTGTGGACAAAAAAGTGATAATGTTAACCCCTGTGAGCTTATAGAAGTTCATTCCATTCCAATCAATGAAAGTTTATCTACTGCAGGCGAATTCTAGCCAAAAATTGTGATATAATATCACAAATTTATATCACAATATTTTAATACAAGGTCGTTTAAATAACATCATATTAGAACAAAAAAATATTTTCCATGTTAGTTAAACCACCCTGCATTGAAATATTGTGATATTATATCACAATTTTTGGTCAGAATTCCACTGCTGTTTAGTGAAAAAGAAAAACTTACAAATGTATTGTGAAGAGTTAACGAAACGTTTAACATCATTTATTTCTTCCGAAAAGGTTGAATCATCATTAAGGCATTACGTAATATAAACTAAAAATAAAAATTAATTGTCATGAAAATTATGGAAATCATATTCACAAAATAAAATTAATCACATTAAAAATTAAACGTATATTCAAAAAATAAACTAAATAAATAATAATGTTATAAAATATAAAAACGATTTTACATTTAGGATAATGAAATTAATACATAATATAAAGAGATATCAATATTTTTCATTCAAAGTTTTTAAATCGAATTACCAACCTAATTAAATAATTGCCAATTGACCCATTTCAGTAATAATGGTGTCAAATTTTCTTTTGATTAATTTACGTTGCCTCATTAAAATCAAAGTCACTTTTTTTCAAACGAAATTTCTCTGAATTTCGTTTCTGTAAAATGCAGTAAAGGAATAAAACAAATGCGCTTTGTATTTTTCTCACATTAACGTAATTAAAACTTTACACCACTTTTATTGAATAAAGTCTTAAAAACTATCTAAAAAATGTACATAAGTACAATCAAACATGCACACGGGGAGATAAACTCTCTGGTTTATAAAAAAAACAAGCAGCCAATAGAATGGTACACTTCTTCATTTTTTCTAGGAATGCTACCAAAAGATGCAGAATCTTATTCTCTTCAAAATACCTATATATAGTTTTTGATGTCAATGCGTTTACTTAATTCTTAAAAAAAAAAAGAAAAAGAAATTAAATTAACTGATCCCCGCCTGGCCTTTAAAAAAAAATTTACGAAACCAATACTTTATTTTTCTCAAAATCATAAAATTTTTCAAAGATGAAGTAAAATTACTCTACCTCGATTTTATCCAAAATAATATACCTAACTTTTTTCAATTTTTTAGCTGAAAATAGTCCCTATCTTGAAATTGTTACGACCAATCCGTAGTAAATAAAACTGATGAAATGGGCTATTGGTCAGATGAATTAAAAAGATAAAATACTTCTTGAAATCTTTTTATTAAACTTCTTTCTTTAAATATATGACGTTTCGACTAATATATATTTATTGTCAAATCTATATCACACAAACAATACAAATAAGACAAAACGGTTATATATTTCAAGAAAGAAGTTTAATAAAAAGATTTCAAGAAGCATACTATATTTTTAATTCATCTGACCAATAGCCTAATTCACCAGTTTTATAGTTCTTATCTTTTCTAAGTTTCAAAAAATCACCCGTGCTAGATTTCCATAATGTGATATTTGCATACAGCGCGGATCTTTTCGCAGTTTATTTGGGAAAATATTATATTTTTTTGATTAAAATATTATCCTGTCTTACTTTTTCAAATTTATCCCCCTCCCTAGAAAAACGTGTGCATTTATGGATATAATATTCACATCCAAACGAATTTAAAAGAAAGTCGTAATCGTAATAATATTAGTCAGGGATTATATAAACCGAGAAGAAACCGCCGTCATATGAAGCCCTAAATTTATAGTAAATAATTTAATTTATACTAGACATCAACCAAGGTATATTTTCTCATAAATAATAAACTATAAGCTTAACATTTTTTTTTTCATATTCAAGCACATCAGGCACAAACCGCATAAATAAACTAACTATACTATGCTTTTTGTTATAGTTCCATAATATGTACTTAATACATATATCAAAATAATCTTCTATACTCTGTGAACCTGACTACCAATTATAATGTTGTTATTTTCACTTTAAAGCGATAATAAAAAAAAATGTTTATTTTGAAAGCACATTTTAATAGTGTTATTTATATTCTTACTTTTTAATATCTATTTTTTAACATAGAGATGAGCAGGAGTAGGTAGTAGTTTATAATATAATATTCATTTATCTGAAGCGATTGGAATATATATCAATATATATTTATATATACATATATATCGATTTATTGGTAATCTTCGCGATGTGCGTGTAAAATTTCATTTAATTACTATCATGTGCTATTTGGATGTAAATAAAAAAAATTATAATAAAATGAAATTATAAGTCAATTAAATCGATTTATTTATGTGTTTAAGTATTTTTGATTGAAAAATGAGCGACTATTTTATTGAGTTTATTCCCTTGTTACGGAATTTTTAAAGAAAATAGTTGAAATTAAATTTTTACTTATTTTTGATTTTCATTAATATTTTGGCAAGTACTCGGTAATTGTTTAATCTTGTATAAAATGCTTTCACATAGCCCTTACCTAATAAGTCTATGAACTTATAATATATTATAAAACCTATAAATGAACCATCTCACTATACATCCTGGCGACACTGTGTCTAATACCCAATATACGTATACGTATATGTAGAAAATGTATATTTATATTTTATACTCGACCAAGTACAATTAGTGAAATTGGCCAATTACCAAAATCATATTAACATGCTGTCGATAGTTTTTTTTCTTCTTCTTTCTTTTCTTGTTTTATTAAAAACACGTTGTCGACAACCTAGTAATTAGTTTACAAAGAAAGTTTAATAATTTGTATAAAAAAAAAACTTGTTGACTTGACTTGTGGAAAATTTATATTAGGATGACGGACAAAATGTTTCGTTCAGTTAATAGAATAGGTCATGTGACGCTAAATATATTATTAAAAAAAAAGTATGTAATACAAATAAATACATATTTTTAAGAAATGGTTGCATGAACAAAATGTAAGATAATATTTACAAATAAATGATTATTTATAGTGAATCGTTGCAGTCATCGCCATATTAACACAGAATATAAAATCTTAAATCTTTACCGTCGTCACATATAGGATATATAGAGCTAGTATAACAAACATTTTTTTTTGTACGAGCTACACAATTACAATTAACTACCAAAAATTAGGTAAAAAAAATCGTTCACACCAAAAAAAAAAATAAGTTGCCATAAAACCACTATGTATAGTTGAAAAAATATTTGCAATAAATTTAAATTTCGATTATAATTTTTTTGTAGTTTAAATGAATTTTCTAGTTATTTTATTCGATATTGCTAAACTAACAAAAAAACTGTAGTTAGCGAAAATTAACTTTGAAAAACAATAAGAGTGGTTGACAATTCAGTATGTCATTTTGACTTGTTTAATTTCATTTAAATCGTAAAAACTTTTATTCTATAATTATATTTTGACGATCTGGGATAGCCCCAAATGACAAATTTGTCGTAAATATTTTGGTGAATAGAATTGTATTGTATATACAAATACATATTATTATATTTTGTTTATATATTCAGTATTCATAAAATACAAAACTTTTTTTTATAATAAACGCTTAGCTCTAATCGAACTGGGTATAATCTATTTGATATATAATTTGATATAATTTGATAATATTATTTTTATATACAAAATACACAATTACACAATTTATTTAACTAAAGTTATAAATAGCTTTAGATATATCGTAATTTGTAATTCGTAAGTCTTAAAATTCTATTGTGAGTGTTATTTCTTCTTCTTCTTTTTTATTCCTACTTCGCACAGACACCACTTTTACATATACAATACATTTGTGTTCTATAAAGTTTAATATTATCTTTGCAATTTTAACTTTTGAATGTTAAATCTTACTTTAGTATAGAGAAAGAAGTTGTTATCATTTGAGAATTAATATAATGGGGACCATTGTGTTATTCACAAATCCTTATCATGTATTTTGTTTGCGAGATTGGCACAATTATAAATGTATTTGCCTATGTATGGTCTATTGCTTTTAATTCACTTTTCTACGAAATAAATGCTTTTTCATGACCGTACTTACATAGTATGGTTAAACCATCAAAATAATCGATTCATCCTCCAGATTGATTAATCCGTTTCTGATAAATATAAACCATACGAATTTTGAAACCGTTGTCCGTAAATAAAATGGCTTTAAATTGTTTCGACTAAGTCCATTTTCATTTATTTATTTATATATAAATTACTAATAAACATCAATATATTATCTTTAATTTTTGCAAGGAATATGCGATCTGAAAATGATTTTCCACGCATTAAATATCTCAACTAACCAAAATTTTATATTATCTTATTATAAATTAGATATGGTTCATGCCAAACAATAACTCTTGGTGTCAAATTGAAAGGCTAATTTTCACTTAAAAGTAGAACATTAGGTAAAATAGCTCATTTCCTGCAAAATGATGTTGGGTACATACTTACAGCAAAAATCATTTACAATAAACTACATTACGTTATACCTACTTATGCTTGTTAAATTTGTGAGTAAAAGTCAGGTGGTTTTAGAAATCTAAATATAAAATAAAATTTGTATAAATATAAATATTCTAAAAATTCTAAACAGTTAGTTGTAAGAATACAATAATATTTATATGTACGAAATTGAGATTGACTATGTGAATAGCAATAACAGTATTTTTATATAAAGATAGAAGATACAATATAGCAATGTATTTATATATACAACTTAGTCGACATTAAAAAAATAAAAAAAAAAATCTTGTTACGTGTCTATCAAGACAGAATTACGATTTATTTATGGATAGTTTATGCTGGGAAAATTTTAATAGGAAACATGATCGAATGAATAATGTCTTCAAACTATTGAATCGATTTTATTCCAAATTAATATTTATTTTATTGCTTTAGTTTTAATTTATTGTCTCTTTAAAAAAAAAAAAATAGCAATATTATATTTTATTGATTGATTATATGAAAAAAAAAAAAAATTCATGCATATATCCGAATTAAAATGTTTCTTTAGAAATTTATCACTCTTGTTGTTAACATTGCAATAAAATTTATGTGAAACTTTAAACATTTTTATTCTTTTTTGTATTTATTATGATGAAGAGTGAGATACAGAAAGATAAAATGACAAATGTGTTTGATAAACTGAACACACCTAAGGATATTTTACATGCTAGCTATACTGTAATTTTACTAAATTTATTTTATATTCGTTGCATACGCAACACGACACAACAGCGAACATATTACAGATCATATTTCACAATGTTAACACATCCTTATTTAGCTGGTGTACATACAGTAAAATTGCTTGGACGTGCTTAATCGCAATGTTATCATGCAACCATTTTTAGAAAATTTTAATTAACAATTAACACTTTGGCTAAAGCTGAAAATGTATATGATGTTTGATCTGTTATCTAACTGAACCTAGAACATCAAAAATATATTGGGCCAAAAGTTAAATTTTCGGTTTATTCTATTCTTGATACATTTATAAAATTATTATAATATATTATTATACTTTATTGAAATAGAATTTTTTCTAGAGGTTTAAATATTTTCACAACATTTTTTCGTTGCATTCTTATGATTTGACAAATAAATAACTATGAACTTTTAAAATGAATGTTAATATTGGATAATTGAGTTATAAATATATGTATCAAAATCTATTCAAAATCTATTCAAAACAATATTATAGAACATTTTACTGAAAAATATAAACACACTATTTCCAATTATAAAAATGAAATTCACTAATCAAATAATATTTTGGTTGTGTATTTTCTGAACACTGAACCTTAGGGAAAACATATGCGGTATTAGAAAATGACTGTATTTATTGCCCGTGCATTACGGACTTTCTCATATAAAGATAAATTTAATGGAAACCGGTATGTCGTTCAGGTTCACATATATAAAAATTTATAATTATATAATAATATGATCTCAATGGATTTAGTTTAATATTGGATTACAACAAAATCACAAAACAATTTTATGTATCAAGAAAATATACAGTAAATTAGTGGCACGTCAACCATCTGTATCTTTGGTAAGTACAATCTGTACAATTTGTATAATTCTCTGACTTGGAAATTTTTGTAATGTGAGAATATTTGGAGAACGGTTATTCGTAACAGGAAATTTTAAAATACCGAAATTGTACAAATTGTTCAATTGTAAGTTTTATTAAACAAGGCCCTGAAAACTTAATACTAATTGGAGTAAATTTTAATCGTATCTATTTTATAATGCTTAAGTTTTTAGTGTTTTAATCCAATCTAATTTCTCACACGCTATTTATTTTGGTATGTACAGCAGAAACCATTTAAAAAACATAAAGCTATATAAATGTTTTCTTGAAAATTAATGTTATCTACATTTATTCTGTCTGTCCTTATCTATTTTTGGAGTTACACGAAGATTGATAATTATTTTTATATTTTATTTTAGTCAGAGAAGCTTAATTATTTTCAATTAAAATATTTACACATTTTTTGTTGGTAAATTTAAGCAGCATTACCTTATCTTTTGTTGGGAAAATAATGTAAATCGTAGTCACGTTTTAGTTTAACAGCTTACAAGAAATTTGTGACTTTATTTTGTCATCATTTTTGGATTTCATTATCTAGGTTTTACTAGCTAAAATCATGAATGAAAATTTAAAAAAAATAATAAAATAAAATAAAATAAATGGAAATTCAGTTCAACATAAATTACTAAAATCACTAACAAAAGAAAAAAAAATTAACATGAAAATAATTTTTATTTATCGTTAATATTATGAAAATTTAAATCATTATTTCGTTAACACGGCAAATAACATCAATCATAATTTGAAATTTTCCAGTTATGTCGAGTTGAGAGTGACATATGCAGAAAATATATTATGACAAATATTTACCAGTAAACATATTAGCTTATATTTTGTTTTGAACATTTGCACAAGACATTATACCACCGATTCATTTTTTTTTCACATTTATTTTCTTTTTTTTTTATCATGTAACTGATACACGACGTATATCATTGATTTACTGTAGCAAGTTGTTGTGATTTGATATGGATATGAATTCCCATTCAATTTTACATACGATATACCAAAATTACATATAAATATCGATAAAATTGGTCCACATATACAAAAAAACACACATTTTGACATACCTACAGATATTGGATATATAGAAAATTATATGCCAATAAATCGTATCAATATTTTTCTATATATTTGTTTGTTTTTTTTTTCTGTATAAAAAACGTTTAAAGATCGAATATATAACGATATATTATTATTTTGGACATCAAAAATATGAATTTATGTATGAACCAATGTATTGGAAATATGTATGAATGTAGTTGGTTTTGGTATATTGGATGAAAAAAGGGTGGGGCAACGAAATATTGCGCAAAATCATTACCACAGTGCTAATTTTTTTTTGTATACAATCGGTTACGTCATTTATATGACGTTCTAGATTTTCTCCACACATATTTCTATACACAATAAAAGATACGATAAAATTCATGACGTCACAACAGCAGCGCAACATTTCTTTTTCGAAAAATCCCGCACCATAATGTGCGCTACACTTGTCCTATTTTATATAGTGCGCGACGAATACGATTATTCTCAAAATGTACCATTTAACATCCCGCAAGTAGCATATAGTTTTTTTTTTTCAATTTTTTTTATTATTTTATTTTATTTTACCTACTTTTATAACATAAATAATACTATAATATGTAACATAGGCTGGTAAATAGATTTTGTCTTACAATAGATAGATACATGCTATATATGCATATATGTTGAAATTTTTATATACTCGGTAGGAACATATAACTAAAGCCATATATGAAAATGAAAATTTTACAACGGTGCTATTAGCTTCATATTTTCCGCACATCAACTTTTCTCTTGTATTTTTTTATTACCGACGATGCCTATGTGACTGTATATTTTATTCTATGCTTTTAGATGAGTAATGTATGTATATTGTATACATATTATGCGATTTTGTGTTATGTTTTGTATCTCTAGCTCTAAACTTTCCTATTTACTTAATAATATATGTGTAATATGACTGTGAAAAAAATATATATAGAGCATATGGGGTTAGATGTTATAAAATTATTATATAAGCGATCCATCATTTACTTCAAAAATAATATTTTAATATTAAAAATAAAACTCTAACAGATGATAGTTTATGATAATTTCTTTTACCATAATCTAAACATTCTCCACAAATATAAATTATTAATTAATAACCCCTTTATAGAGATAGTAATATTTCAAAAAATAATTGAATGAATTTACTTGTAATTTAATTACATTTGTGCAAATGAACAGATTATAAATTTCAAAATGTAATCATAGTAATGCATAATTTTTTACATTTTAAATATTTAAAAAAAATGTATAAAAAAAAAACATTAATTTAATAAAAGGCTTTCAATTTCTTTAGTGCAAGGCACTGCATTGTACATAACTGAAAGGTTACATGGATGAAGGCGCTATGTTATATTTTCAAAATTTCTAGAAACTATAAATTTTGAATTCATCTTTAGTCTTTTTTAGATGAACATAATATCCTGAATTGAAAAACAATTTTTTTTTCGAATAAAATTGGCACGGTGAGAGATAATAGATATTTTTTATGCTGATTCAGGAACTTTTTTGGATTTGGTCGAAAACCGAGCTCTTGACTATAAATTGTTATGGGGATAACTTCAAAGGGGATACAAAGTGAAGAACAAAGTTTTGCCTTTAAAAGTTGTGGGAGGGTCCACCCCGAACACATAGAATTTAATTTGATTTATTTAGTTTATTATCGTGAAATGAACCTTTTTCGAGTTCAAGATGCGTGAATAAATCAAAAAGGATAAAAGATACAACAAAAAGTTATATGGACGATCCTCAACTTTTAAAGGTGAGGCTTTCTTTTATGCAGATATTCACTATAAATATCTTAAAAGATCATTACGACCTCTAAATTTTGAAACTATGATTTATTATTTATTTATTGATTTTAATTACCATGGAAGAGCGGAAAATCTATAGCGGCCTGTAGCACCCATTCGCAATGTCGACACAGAATAGGCGGATAAAAACTCACTTTAAATGAAAAAGGAGTCATCACAATACGGAAAAAATCTTTCATCAAGCTCTGTAAAAAATATTTTTATTTAAAAAAAAAAAAAAAATGCTGTAGGACACAATATATGCAATTGGCATGGATTTTTTCCATAGTTTCTTGCAAATATAATATGAAATAAGCATGGATTTTTATCCAATCATTCCTAGTTAATAAAATTTTCTTAATAAATCTGCTTTAAATGTGGAAACTGTTGAAATTAAATTAATTGGGTAAGCGCACATAAATTTTAAAATACTAAGCTAAATAGGATTACAGAAAATTGAAAAATATTTTTTGAAAATATTTATTTATTAATCAATGCAATTAATAACTTCTAACAAATCATTCTATTGATATTTTATTGTTGGAATTTTATTGTGTATATTTGCGTGTCGCTCAAAATCGAAACAGATTGAAACGTTTAATAATAAATAATAATACTTTAGTATAATTGTAAAACAAATTGCTTGTATAGTATTATAAATAATTGCGATTATAAATATTTGCAAAGGAATTATAATTTCATTTTCCTTCTTTTCTTTTTTTTAACAAAATCAAAATGTTGTTTTCTATTTTCTAGAAAATAAATATTTTTTTATAATTATTATTTATAATTAGGTCGATTCAAAACCCAGGAAAAACTAAATCAAAATATTTTTGAATGGGCATCTATTAATAAATATAATTGACTGAAGGTATATTTTTAAAATCCATGAAATTAAATTTCATTCAAAAATATTCGATCGATAATAACCTTCATCTTATTTGTTTATAGAACAACAAAAGAAATATATTATAATAATACCAAAACTATCATTCATTTCATATTATATGTGGTTATTAAGTTTGATTTTCACTTTATTGACAAAATTTCTCGTCTGTTCGTTATAATATATGCGTATATACAATTTGATTATTATTTATATAATATATGGTATTTGTTTGGTCGCTCAGCATGAAAGTGTATATCAAGAAACTTTTATCTTTCAATATGAAATTATAGTTTTATAGTTTTATATTTTAATGTCACAATAGCGCATATTTATGCAATGTCGATAAACTAAATAAATCCTTATATTCTAAATCTATTCTTTAAATATTTATCATAAATAGGTTGTTAAATGGAGCATAAGTTGCATTTGTTTAAATGTTAGAAAATGTTAAACTTAATTATTTCTTTTTATTCATTTTAGTGTTATTTTATTTATTTATGTTATACTTAAATTTTTGAGTTATTATTATTGTTATGTAATTTGCTTGTCTCTTCGCAATTCTTTTCTAGAAACTTTTCTTTATTTCAAAATATTTAGTATTTATGCTCAAAAATCAGTATTAATACTGCTTTTTTTTTTTTTTTTTAAATTAAATTTGAATTTATTATTCTTTTTTTCTCTACAATTTAGTGTGCATCGCATTTATTTGTTTTTTTTTTTAGGAAAATAACCATACTCTGATTATATGTAGTTTCTAGACTGGAAACTCACTTTATATATGACTTTAATGATGTTATGAAACGTGAAACTTCATAAAGCTCTTTGTACATTACCCAGTACAGTGCTCAGAATTTTTTTCTTGATTTTTTTTTATATACAACGATATTATCTTGTATTAAAGCTAAAAACTAAATATTAGTAAAATCGATATTTGATCCCCTCAACATGATCTTGAAGTTATTATTTCAAAAAAGGCTAATGTTTTAATCATATGTAAGCTAAAACAAAATATGTATAATTTATTATATTTAGTGTATTAGTTTAATATGTTACTTTTCGCCCAAATATTTGCCATTTTATATCCCAAAATGCAATGTATTATCAATCTTTTCCATAAAAAGACATCAAATGGTTGAACCTATGATTAAAACAATATTTCTTGAAAGAAATAAAAACATCAAGATCGCGCTAAGCGCAGGGGGGTCAAATATGGATTGATTATTTTAAAATTTTGTTTTTAGCTTTTACTTACCATTTGACACATGAAATTAACCCTGCAATTTAAGAAAAAAAGTGTCAGTTAAGATTACAATGCGCTATTAACGATTTAAACTCGGTGTTATCATTTGTTTTAGAAAACTGGCACCAATTTAATTTTCTATAAAATCGTTTGTGCAATATCGCCACGTGAAATCAAAATAATTGAATAATTAATGACATTTGCTCGATACGAATTAATATAATTAAAGTAGAAAATGTGAAAAGATAAGTAGGCATCGTATAAATAAATAAATAAATAAATAAAATGAGTGTTTCGTTTATTCTTTTTTTTTATTTGGCATGCCTTAATAATGAAAATATACCACACACGTATTTATTTATAGTCGACTTGATAAGTCGTCCGTAAACGTATAATATCTGCTTTAGAAACAAATCGCGGTTTCAAATGAATCACAAATGTATAACACGTTAGGTACGGTTTGTACGTTATTGTGATGCCGTCATGTTACAAATTTAGTTTTAGTTTATAATAAGCCAATATACTAGTAGTTTTGCATTCGATGCATTTAAAGCCGCGACATGTTGGTAGTTGAAGAATAATATATAGAAAATAGTCTACATCTATATATGATAAATTTACATTAAGATTATAATTATGCATCATCTATTTTCTACCAATGAATGTAAAATACTGACCTAATGTCGAGTTGTGCCGACGGTTAATTGAAATAATTAAAATTCTTTGTTGTTATTGTATGTATTGCTCATAACGAATAACTCGATGACATGTAGAAAATTATAAGTATTATATAATGTTTTATATTCAATATATCTATCCAACATTTCTTCATATTAAACAATTATACGAATTGTAATTATGAAAAATTGAGATTGGTTAGTGTTTCAGAATTTCGTGACTATGCAATATATATATAATTGTCATGCACTCGTAATTTTTAGAATTTATTACCAATAATTAATCAATCTAACTGTTTACCGGTATTTGAAATGAATTACTTTCATATATGGTACAAACGAGCGAACGTATCCACAAATCAAATTTAAAACCATTAAATATGCCATTAATTAAGCAACATTTTCATCAAAGGATTGTAGATTCGGAAAAGTATATATATCATACTTATATACTTATATATATAATTAAAACATTACAGTTGTTTAAAAAATAATAAAATAAAATTTAACGATTTGTTTGTTTTACTTAAAATTTTATTTGAAAATGTTATTGTTTTCTGTTTGGACAACGTGCATGATAACATGAAATCCATAACTACATATATATATACTAGGGTGGTCCAAAAATTTTTGAAACTGTTTCTGAAACCATTTTGAAACCGTTTTGAAACGGTTTCGAAACGGTTTCTGAAACCGTTTCTAAAACGGTTTCAAAAGGGTTTCGAAACCGTTTCAAAAATTTTTGGACCACCCTAATATATACAATATCATATGGAAAATTTTACTTTTGGCCATTTATCACTCAATGTGAATCAGTAAATTTAATACTAATATAATTTTCTATTTCAAAAATGCAACTAATCAGTAATATCTAAGGCACGTTCAAACAAACCTTTATTAAATTTCTCTTTAATGGTCATTTATGGATGCTTGCATCTCAAATCATTTTATATAAAAATACATCAACTAAAATAATTGCTTATATATTACTAATCAATTTGAAGCTTCAGTTTAACTGCATTAGAACAAAAAAAGAACAATTCATTACCATTTTCAGGAATAGTCTATAAATATTAAGATATGTACGAAACGAATACAAAACCATTATGAATAAGGAATAACTAATAATAATACCGTATATCTATTTTTTATTTTTTTTTTATTTATATATTTAGGGTGACAGTTATTTTTTCACATAGTTATTTTTCAAACACTTTTATAGGAAAAGAAAAATGGTGGTATTTTGCCGATATATCTTGTGTTCTCTCCACGAATCATTAATTTTGAAGGCATTATTGCTTCTAACATTTCTAACATGGTGTGTTAGTAACACCTCACACCTCACATTCACAAATTAGAAATTTATATTTATCTTTACAAAAAAAAAAAAAAAATAAAAATTCGTATGTGGACCAATTTTGAAGCGACAGACGGTGGTCCACTTAGAAGGAGAATAATACTGTACAAAATGAATTTGAAATGTTATTCGTTCATTACTCTGGTGCTATAAACATATTCCATTATTCTAACAAAATACTTTATGTTAATAAATATGCGAAAAGAGCTACATCATGATTAAGTGGGTTGAAAATGGAATTTCAAATATGAATTTGACCAAAAATCATTTATATTTTTCGATGTGAAGATAAAACGATGGATGACTTTATAACATTTAAATTGCTAGATATTCCATTAAAAAACAAAATATTTTTTTTTCTTCATTGTGTTCAATCTATTCCAAAATAAAGATAAAAAAAACTTAACATTCTTTTTTTTATTCTGTATTAAACATCTCTAATTCATGAAATGACTCACAGATTTTATAAACAGTGCAATTAAGTAATGTACATTGACATTCTAATGTAAAGAAATACTTAAATCTAGATATCGAAATTAACAATTGAACAGATAAAGAGTTTTTTTTTTTTGTTCCTTGAGCCTAAATCCATATATGTTTTTGTTTGTTCGCTTAAACTGTAAACGTTATATAAAAAAAAATGTTTTTTTTTTATTTCCAATTGCACTCCTTGAATAATTAGAGTACATTCGTATTATGTGTGTATGCAGATATGTATAAAAATATATTTGTTTGGCGTCTTACCAGCCATATAAATGCGGTTACTGACGATAATAATAAATAAATAGAGAACTTGATATAGCTCATGTTAGCAGCCGGAAACAAAATATAAAAATCCCTAACTTTACAAACCATGAAAAAACGAAAAATTCTAATGAAAAATCTATGTTTATCGGCTCATGAAGCAACTTCGCATTTATATTCAGATATATTCAGGTATTCTTTAACATTTCTATATATGTTGAAGGGAAAAAAGAATAATATAATTTATAATAAATTACTAGTCACATTTTTCGTATGCTCATTTTTCACCTGTGAGGTATGTACGTATTTTTGTTGATAAGAAAAAATTATAAATATTTAAAAAGAGGGATAATATTTTATTACAAAATTCAATAAAATATACGCATTTCGTCAGTAGAGCGTACCAACAGAAACTCTAATATGACATTAAAAGCTGTCTTTTTCCGAAATTAAATTTAATGATGGCAGAAATGTGAGATATAAATTTGGCATCGTAATGTGAATTCGAAAAGCAAATATAAATAAAAGTAATTATTAAAATATCAATGGGAGCAGAAGTGAACTATTATAGTTTCGGTTAATGTCTTTGTTATCTAAAAAGTGTTGGAACGTTTTTAAATTAATAATCACGTTCACGATCGAGAACAGATCATGATGTTACTTTAATCACCATATCATTTTAAAAATGTGAAAAAAATTCCGAAATAAAAATAATATCGATTCGATACCGATACTATCGATTGAATACCGCTAGTACCGAAAACGATTCTTTTAAATGGTATCGTTATCGATTTATTGAAATTGTGTTTTTCAACACCGATACTATCGAAATCATTAATTGTATGGAATCTGGGGGTGAATCATGTATATCGTTAGATCGAAGTCGTATCGAATATTTGATACTTTTGCCTCATGTAACTACCATTTTCTGACAATTTTGCTGTCGAATTTTATGTTTAATTTAAAGTCTTTTGTGCTGTTACTATTACTTCAAAAAGAGAAAATTTTGTCGAATGTTTGATCTGACGATATAAGTGATTTATGCCCTGTGATTTTAAAAATGGCTAAAATGCACTATTCGACTATATTCATTTATCATATATACCACATTTTTTTAAGCGAACAATTTTTTGGGTTGAATAGTTGTTGATTTGTTAAAGTCACTTTTATGATTCATGTATATGAAAAGCATTTTAAATTTGATCGCTGATTTTTAGAGTTTTCAATGTTTTAGTAGAATTCTGTACTTTCCCATACATTTCTTCTCACCTTTTCATACAAAACTTCAAGCTCAAGGCCTTAGTGCAAAAATTGAACTCAAAATTCCAAAAAATAAATCATTTGAACTCATTTGGCAACATTGCTTTTTGAAGAAAAATAAAAAGCTATAATCGATCCACCCTAATCTGCAGTCCAAAAATTCTCAAAGGTCTTCTTTTTTTTTAACTAAACTATGCAGTCTAGAAAAATCCTTATTTTACTCTCTGATTTATAGTACCGTAATTTTGACAGACAGTTAGAGTAAGTCAATGCCTTTCAAATAATATATTGGTCATTCGTAATTTGCTACGAAGTTCGTAGTTATTTAGTTTCAAATATCATCAAAAAATGGAATTTTCAAAATCTGATAATTTCGAACTTCGTAGAAAACATTTTTTACGCAACACAACACCAGTACTTCATATATTACCAGATATTACAATTTTCATACCTTCAACTCATCACAATTTAATTTATTTTCAAAATATTTTATACACGTTACTCATCAGGAAATACAACTCAAGAAATGATGGTACGGATTTTTTTAAAAAATCGATTCACCCTAATAAATATGTTTGAGGGTCGCTATACCTAAGAATGATTATAAAATTTATGTGCCTATATAAGTTAAAATATATTACCGAATATGGGGCAATATTTTTATATGATGAGTAAATAAGAAAATGTCCCGCCTAAAAAGTTATATCAACGGTCTGATAATATAATAAAAGAACGCCAAACGAAATGGAATATCTACCTAAATTGATATATTTATTATTTATTTTTGGAAGCACACACACACACACAACAAAATAATTGCCTAAAGTGTTTAGTTATATATTCGCTTGAACTTGTTGATATCCGTATTTAATATTTGAATATAAAAGCATTTAGTGACAATGTTATTAAATGTTTAGGTATATAAAGCTAATACTAAAAATGGATTTTTATATAAGTTTACGCTCGTACAGGTTGGTAGTCTTTTATGCATGCATACATATAAAGAAGAAAATAAAGAAAAATTAATATTTGTTGATTATCAAAAGTTTCGACATACATTAACAGGGAAATATGAATCTAAATATTTGAGACCTTTATAAAAGAAAAAAAAAAGAAGAAAAATGAAGGAATACTATTATTCGTAACATACTAAATTGAGTGAAACTTCTTTCGACAAAGACGTGGGTATGACGTCAATTTTATGATTAAATCGCATTTAACTAATATAATTAGTTTTCAGAAAATGTAGTTTATGATATGTGTCTGTCAAAGGGGAAAGGTAAATTTTGTTTACAGTTTAATCATTTTTGCCTTAAATGCGTGTGCTTTTAGTCCAATTAAGTTTGTATAGTAGCTTTCTTTTTGTTGAAAACTAATGAATTTCGGCACATTTTCTGCGACTCGACTATCAAAATATACTATGTTATTAGGGTAACAACTTTTTTGAACCTTCAAACTTTCGAAGTGATCATTCAGGTTATTGGCGCGAAAAAATACTACATACTGAATTACAGATAGATTTGCATTGCGAAAACAACTTGCGTATTTTAATTTTTCAAAGAAACCGAATCAGTCACAACAATATAAGTTGAAATTAATATTACAATGAGTTTCTTGTCTGCTACACACCCGCCCCATAAAAACCAACCATTTACATTAGCGCTCAATTTTGTTTTTCTATATTTTGGTAAACTGATATTAAAATAAAAGTAAACGTTACATTTCGGATATAGATTTAATCATACTAAATATCTAAATATTAAGCAATGGTCAATTCGTATTCAACTAATAGCAAGCGTTTCAATTACAAATCTATTGATTTATATCAAATGGAAATTAGGATGGTGTAAAAATTTTGTTTATTTCATTAATTCATATTATTCAAAATGATGGGAAAAACAACAGCAGTTAATAAACAAGAGAACATGGTCATTATAGTTGTATTATATTCATTGTTAAATAAATAGTCTAAGAGGTCGGGACTTTATTTATACTCAAGAGTTAATTGCTATTTCATTTCATATTTTTGTTGTCTGTTAAGAACGGAATTGAAATTGCATTTAGACTTAGAATAGTAAAAATCTCTAAATCGAAGAATTATATTTCATTGTATCTGTAACAGGCGTAATTCTGCTACATAATATATTTATTATTCACGATTACCCGCAAACTTAAAACTAGTAAGTTTTGTGGCTTAATTGTTATCGTCTCTTTCTCTATTCAATAATTCATTTCATATGATTTTTACGCAATAATGTATTAATCAGGATACTCATATTACAATAATAATAAATAATAAATAATATAATATGCCTGTTTCTATATTCCTAATGCACATTATATTTGAACATTTTTATAACGTAGTTTTTTTTTTATTTAATTCTATAACATGCCATACACATCCACATCATTGGGAAATTATATTACCATATCCTTCATATTGCGTGCCGACGATATTATCAATAGACTAGACATGATAATTATTAAAGTTGGAATTTATATTATTATTATTATTTTTTTCATGAAAGAACATTTAATAATGTACGCCGTATGGTTCTTCGAGTAGCATTTTACAAATCCTTACCAATTATACGTATAATAAATTGAGAACATAGTATCCCACCTACATCTTATGTTATATTGAAATATACATTTAATCTTTACATTCAATTTACTGAAAAAAAAAAATATTTATAAAATTAGATTTTTGCTTTTATCAATTCACCCATTTTTAACATCTTCAAGTCATTTTAAAATTCTAAAATGATGTTGCTTGATAAAAATCAAATTCAATTTATGGCAGAGTCTCTCAATAGTGACATGCTATGTAAATATCCTTCAAGATTTTGAAATACTGAAACGATAATTAGATTTCTAACATTTTGACAATTAATTTCAAAAATAATTTTCCAGGAAATAGAAAAAAAATATTGGTACCTGATGAACAGTGACTTCCTTTTAAACATACATAATATTATGTTATTTACTTAAATTATCAAGAACATATTTTTCTTCAAAGTAAGCATTAAGATTGTAATTATAAAAAAAAAAAATAATGATTAAGTATCCGATGTGCCCTTTGTAGTTAGTAAAAATACAAATTCTGTCATGAAGTGGGCACATAAAAACACAAAATGTCATTGAAATTTATCGACACCATAAAAATTAAGGGTTAATGGTTATTGACTATATAATAACAAAGTGCCTCGATATGTTTCTAATTAGTTTTGGATCGAAACATCAAATTCTCATAAAGTCTAACCCACAGCGCTATAATATTTTATTCATGATATGCGCGTTATATTATTCTAAATTCCAAACTGAAATGGTACCCTTCCCCTCCCCCATACATAATGTAGAGAGTTTATAACAGAAGCTTTTATGTTTGTATATTTGTATATTTGTATATTTCATATAACAGTGGTAGTGGTAGATATCCATTTATTGAAAAACCTATAAAAAATAATAATCTAAAGTAAGTCTAGGTCATAAGTGAGTAAAATGAAAATAAAGTAAATAAATTAAAGGTAAACTTATAAAAGTACACAAATTCATATTATTACATTACCGATACAATATGTTTTATTTATATGTAATAGATAGATGGCAGCTGGTAAATTGTATATGATGATTAAAATTGGAATATATTTATAAGTAATAATTATTTATTAATGAGCTTGTAGTACGAGTAAAACAAATCAGAACCGAAAGAAGAATAATGACGATTAGATGCAACATTTTTATGATTTTAGGATTACATATTATAAAATTGATATTTAACAATATGTATGTTAATAATTGTTAATTAGTGTTCTGTACAATGTTGTGCAATATTTCTTTGGAATGAAATTCGAGTTATTTTTGGTCAATTTGCGCCCATGGCAACTTAAATTTATATTTTCCATTTGATTCCAGACTCGAGAATATATAGGTATATTTATATTTAATAATTTCTTTATCTTTACCATAATATGTATAATGGATAACGATCACCTTAACCCTAAATGGCCATCTGATTGCTAGAAAATGCTATAAAATGTATACCTATTATTAACTGACATATCTTTTCATCGCGGTTGTGACGATGTGGAGGGAATAACGCTGTTACAGTATTAAATAATGAAACATTATTGCCAAAATAAATTAACCCAAATATATTACAATAAAAGTGAATACAATATAAATTTACAAACATAAGAATAATGGGCAGTATGAGTATTTATGTTACCTTCTTTATGGTTATTTTTATTCCATAATACAAAATAACTACCGGTTTTTGTTTCCGATATTTTATTTCGAAATCATATAATTATAAATGTTATACTTACCTATTGTGTTATTACATAAAATGAAAATCTTATTGTTATTTTTCTCTTGAATAAATATTCAGTTTTAGTGGTTAGTTTGGGACATTTCTTTAACGTATTTATAAGAATGGATAAAGAAATTATTTGTCTAACATTTTTAATTTTGTATGCGTCCATATTTAAGAAAACTTTATATCATTTTAAGTTTGAACAATTTTCTTTAAGCTAATTTTTCATTAACTATGTTGTTTCTATTTTATAAAAAATGTGAGTATTATTTTTAGTCATAGTGAATCAAAATGGAATAAAATATAATTTGTAATTAGTTTTTGGAAAATATTTTAATTTCATCCGAAAATCGGTTTTATGGAGCATCAAACTATTCATTTATTGATAAAACAAATGATTCATTAGTATTCGTTTATTTTATTTACAAAATATAGTTCATTTAATTGAAAATGATTTCAATTAAATTTGCATGAGGTTTCCGGTTTTATTTAAAAACGAAATGGTACATGAGTAATATTTGTATTTTGTAAAAGCATGCTAAATTCAAGTGTTACACGAATTTATTGTTTAGAAAAAAAAAAACAAAAAACAAAACAATTTTACAAAAGAAATCGTTTAAGCCAAGAGCAGCAATTACTGCTTGAAATCAAGCACACATTTTAAAATAAAAGAAAAACCGGAAAGTTGAATACAAAACAGAAATTTTTTATTTTAACAGTTAAATGAAAGCACTTTTTCACATGTTCCAGTTTTTACACATTGCTGGAAGTTATATCCAAAATTACAAAGATTTTTTTTTCTGCATGATTCTTCGCGATTCTTTAGTAAGTGTTTCCTATTTTTCTTTTTGCTGTATGGCAAATAAAAAAAAGAAAATAACAATAACTTCAACTTAATATATTTGTATATGCTCTGCTTATATATGTAAATGTAATATGTGACTATGGTACATCAATTGCGATATTATAGTATGAATGAATATGTCTAAAAATGGAAAAATAAATAAATAATAATAATATGGAGAACTTGTTGATTGTTTAATATAACCTAACCACTATTCCAGCACTTATTTATATGCTATATCGAATTATCTCACAAAACAGAATAAAATAATAGAAATAATATTTGTATTATAACATACATATATATATATTCCATATTGTTTTTTTTCTTCTTCTATAGTTATATAGTTCAATGTTTGTCTTTGATGTTATGTATTTTTATATATATAATGGTATATATTATAGTACTATACGCATTATGAATTTATAATAACAATAAGAAAGAACGAAAATAGCTACAGACAGATTAATGATAAGAGTATGTCATGTTATATATTATTAATAAGGTTCAACTTTAATTTGGCAAAAGCATATGTTATGAAATTAGGAATAAGAAATAGACACGTTAATGTAAGTCAATCATTTGAGTAATACTTTAAATATATCTACATATATGTTTGAAATTTTCAATAAATAATATTTAATTATAATAATTTCATCTCTCATAATAATCCTAGTGAAAATATATTTTCGTATCATGGTTTCCAAGGTATATTTTCGAGCTCTTAACCATAATCAGTACCTTCTTATTGTATTTTAGACCATATTTAACATATGAGAATTTGAAAGAATTCAATTTGAAATCCTGTGTAAGCCATGACTTTCAATACACATTATACTAATATTAATTTTCTTTCACATAGGCTTCTATTATAATTTCTAAGAATTTCTAATAAATTCATAAAGGTTTTTCATTTACAATCACAAAATTTTCGAAGTTCTACAAATTGGCCTCAATGTATCTAATCTTTAATTAACAGCCAAAAGAAAAAACGAAATTGTATTTAACCGGCGTTAAACACAAATACTCCAGGCAAAATAAAACGAAATTGTCTTAAAATAAAATATGTAACATATTTTGTCTAATATACTTAATAATTTAGTTATTTAATACAAAAATGTTGCATGTTAAATAAATGTTCACTTTTAAAAAAAAAAACATAATTAAATTAGTAAGTATATAAAATAACAAAAAAATGTTTAAATATTTAATACATAATCTACAAAATTATTGCACTTAAAATAAATATATAATTGTAATCGCGTGCATTATACTCAATTTTAGTTGTATTTTTTTTTTGTATTCTTTTATTTTTCCTGTTTAATGGATGTATGCAACAGATGATGAAACACCACATAACACACAGCATGGTTAACAAAAAAAAAGTGCCACTCTACAATTTTCTATATTATTTATTTAACTCAGCTCATATTCGAATGAAACACATTATAATAAATGAGTGTAACTATTATAGTTTTGTTATTTTGATTACTTATGCTAGAAGAGGGTTGTTGATCGAAATAATTTAAGGAAATTGTTATTGTGTGCTAGCCGTTTTCATGCTTACAGTTTTTCTTCTTTATTTTTCTTCATTCTGGAAATGTTGATAGCCTTATTAACTGACTTTTTTTTTTCTTTCTCTGTACATTAAATAGGTTTGCACACTAAAATCGACACTTGGAAATACTAGCACGAACATTTCCATGATGATATTCCAAATAAAAAAAAAAAAATCACGAGCGAAAATTTATAAAATTTTCACGCAATCATTTGGTTTAATTTATATATTCTATCTATAGTCTTATAATGCCATTAATTTTGAATTTGGACACTTCAATCAGTAAATTTAATCGCCTATTTAACATATACTTTCTATTTAATTAAATTGATCGAACAAGTTTTTGTAGTGTCAACAAATTAATTATAAAAATATATTATTATATTAATCTAGTGACACTTGTTTCTTGTTGTTGATGGTTTCGTATTACGGGGTAAACAGTAATATCTATACAAGTTTCAGTATCTAGTGAAGAATTCGAAATTTGTTTATGTACAAAAGAAATAATTCAAAATATTTGGAGCGTTAAATAATCCGTTAAATTTTAACATAATATTTAACTAATTATTTTGGCAATCCACTTTCATACTTGAACTGAAGTTGGTCACAAATTTCAATTCGAATATTCAAATTAGAAAATATACCAAATTACAAATATTGCAGGTAAATTGGCATATCAAAAAAAAAAAAAAAATCACTACCAAGATTTGTATTATTTAAATTTTGTTCTTTAATTAAGAAAACTTCTAGCTAATATTTTTGCCTACATTTTTCAAGTAAAATTCCTAATGTTTTATTTCATTCGTATTACAATCGAAAGTATTAATAATTAAACATTTACAAATAGAAATTAGATTAAGAAAATGTAGGTTAACTATTCCATCATTTCTGAAAACCAAAATTAAATGTCCATTAATTGGAAAAAATGTTTCTAAGTTACACTTTATATACTATACATATAAATTGAGAATGTGAATGTCTAATATATAGAACCTTGACGTAGACATATTTAACAGTCAGTTTATTTTCTTTTTATGTAGAAAAACCAACCAAAGTAATAATAATATAGTATATATACAATACATTCTATCTATGTATTATATCTATCTGTAATAATATATATTTTCTAGTAAATTTTCATGCCGTGCAGAAAAGACTTTATTTTCTCTTTAATATTTTCCATGTGATGTCACAAAGGATTTTATATGTGTTTTAACTAGATAGACTTATAACTCTCTCTGTTATATATTCTGTTCCGACAATATTATATTATAGAAATATCTATATATAATACATATATACATACATAACATATAGATGTATATAACAGAGGTATAGAGAAAAAAAAAGAAAGAAAAACGAAATAAATAAAAATGGTCTTTACGGTACGGTTGGTATAAAAGTAGAAGAAATATAAGATCGAATAGAATATTTTATGTTTAACATTTATATAATACATTTTTGTTCGTTGAGTTGGAGTATAATATCGTTTAAAGGGCGCATGTACGTTAACTTAGGGGGCCGCAAATCAATATTACACAACCTCCATGTGAGTTCACCTCAGTATACTTATTTATGCATGAAGGTACAATATTCTATATATTGTGTTTACATTTTACCTATATTAATTTCGTTTTGTTATGTACGACTTATGAATAAGAGTACAATTATCCTAGTTCTGGTTTTCTCTATTTTATTATTTATAAAATTATTAATAATACTTATGTCATGTGAGTCAGAAAATTCATATTTATTCAATTTGAATTATTTTACATATAATAATAAATAATTAACTTGAAAACTCTAATGTCTTCTTGATTTTTGATATCTACCGAAATGCTTTAATTGAAATGCAATAGAAAATCAGCAACCAACAAAAAATTTATAATTAAAAAAAAAAAAATGCTTTATTATAATGTCTTTCTTAGAATGATGAAATAAAACATGAAGTGAAAAGGAAACCTGTTATTGATGTAATGGTTTCACAAATCGTAGGTGTCAACAAACCATCATTTTTCTCTCGTCTTTCATTGTTATTTATAAAAATGCGAAATTTTAATTAAAACGTATTTCTCGACCAAAATAAAAAAAATAAATTAGGAAGCATAAATATGATTTTAAAATTTTGGTTGATGGGTGATGGTCGTAAAATATAATATTCAAATAATTATTTATTAATAATGTGACGCAATTGAAACAGGAGGTTGAGAGGCCTACCGAAACCAACAAAATTTATTTGCTTTTTATTCAATTATGTTAATAATTAATTTTAGAAACTAAAAAAAAGGCTTCTGATGTGCCACGTTTTCATAATATCGAAAATACTTAATCATATTATTATGTTAAAAAAAAAAATTTAAGCGAAATATGAAAGAAGCTCATAATATATCGGCTGTATTTTCTATAAAAATGACAATAGATAGAAAACCGGTAATTGTTTGCCATCTTTTGTTTTCTTTTTTTTCTTTTGCATTTTAGGAGAAATGATACTGACTATTGTTCATGATTATTTATGTATGATTTCATCTACGACCTAATTATTACATTTGGTTTTCTTAAGCAATTAACAAAAAAAATAACTAAATTAAATTTAAATTTAAATTTAAAAAAGAGGACAGAAAATTAAAATGGAATATGAGTTCTCCCAAGATCGACTATAATCTTTATTTAAATCTAACATATAGAAATATCAAATTGGTCCTTTTATTTTTATATTTTTCGTTTTTAAAACAAACAATACAGCCAACATGACGGCGGATTGCGGAACGGATAAAATTCCATTATTTTTTATTGCCCCAAAAACAGGGTATTCTTTTGGCTGTGCTGTGACCTATATCATTTCTTACATCTTACAAATCCTGTTAAGATAAAGATTTTTTTTTTGTTCATCCCCTTTTCTAATGTTACACAACTTCCATATATTTTAATACAAAACTGCTATAAGCATCAACAGCTAGCAAAATATTATAAGGAACTATGTCTATGAATGGGATCACATAAAACTATGTTATAATATTCCCAAAAAAAAAATTGAGAAAACTTTTTTATGGTAATTTGTTTATACTTACTTTACACACAATACAACAATAATCTATAAAACTTCCTATGAAACAACGCATTCACAACATGCCAATAAATTCCCCAATAAAGATGGTTCGTTTTTATGTTCATTTGGTACAAAGAGAAAAAAAAAGAACAAGATAAACTAACAATAATCGTACAATAAAATTGCATAATAAACAAGAATCTGAATATAGCTACCCCATTGTATGCATACACACTCGGCATTAATAATCATCCTCTTCAATTGATTTTATGCGATTTTATTTATATCGCGCATTTTTATTGTATTTTGTATTTTTATAAATTGTAATAAAAATGAATCTCTGAATCAAAAAAATTATAAAATTGTAATAAATATATTCAATTTTAAAATATTTACAACCTTTTTGCTGTCATTTTACATTTATTATTACGGTAAAAAGAGGATAAGATAAAGAACAATATATCTAATATACTATACGACATACCATACGTATAAGAAATCTCATTTAAATTTTTATTAAATTTTTTTTTTTGATGTATTTATGAACATATTATTTGAGCATATTTTTCGTATTAGAGATGGAAATACGTTAAAATGAAATATTGTTGAGCTTTGGTGGACTTGCATTCTACAATGAACCTTTCAATCTGTTAATACATTAATCTCAAATTTTCATATTAAAATTAATTTTAATTTATTATTATCTTTGTTGTAGCTTGTAACGTTTCAAAAACCATCATCAAAAATGTGCGTTTATTATTTTGATTGAATCAGGCCCTGTACTATAGCCGCCGACTACGGCCGTGCTCAAAGGCTCGAGCGTCTGTACTCAAACCGAAAACATTAAAATGCTGCAATTATAGTCCCTGTACTTAAATCGAGAAATGTTCCATAAATGTATGTATGTGCCCCTGTACTAACCATTACATATTTGAATTAGCCCCTGTATTCTAAGGG
>JAABKK020048511.1:39525-51292 GCA_011634745.2 Catotricha subobsoleta | reverse complement strand
AGAAATGTTCCATAAATGTATGTATGTGCCCCTGTACTAACCATTACATATTTGAATTAGCCCCTGTATTCTAAGGGCAAAAGAAGACTTTGTTTTGCTCATAAAGATATTTTTTTGAATAACAGGGAAGTATACGTATTTACGGAATGAAGAAGATTTTTTTTTGTGTTCATGAAAAATATTTTTGCCCCAGTACTCTTTTGCAAAAGTCGGCGCCTACTGTACTGTACTGTACATATTACTGAAGAAATTAATTACAAAAGCATTGCATTTATACTTGTTAGAATATCGTAACTAAACGGACTATATTTTAAAAAATGTAATTTTTAATTGTGGTTCAATATGTTTGCCAATTCTTTTCCGAAATATATTTTGAATTAAATATCAGGCAATTGCCATCACTATTCATTCATTTTTATTTGTTGTGTATTTTTTAAAATTATTAATATATTATTATTATGTATTACAAATCTTATTGAAGCTCTACTGTCTAAGTATAAAAACGATCAATATTTAACATAACTTATTTTATGAAATTTAATAAGACTTCAATTTTCACATTACATTCACGTAATGTAATATATAATAAGTTACTTTTTCAGACCTCTAAATAAAACTTACACAGGTTTTTCCCATCATAAAAGATATATATTCAAATTAAAATAAATGTTTGTTGATTAATTTTCCCATGTTCCCAAGAATTCATTCATATTTAATTAAGAAAATCTTAAACGTCATATCAACATTTAAATAAGAAAACATAGAAATTTAATATCAACTACATTTCAAAATGCATATTTTAATATTAACTTCATTCCGATCAGACACATGAAATGTTATGAATTGATAATGAACATTATTCAATTAGAATAAAACATTTCGATAATCATATAAAGCGCTAATCATAATATATAATAAAAAAAAGAAACAAGAAAATAAAAAACGGTGTAGTTACAAACTTGAAAATTATTCTAATCAGAAATATATTTTATTACCAAGTGTTACATACAAAATGGAATTATTGAGTTAATCATTTTCGTAATTGTATATTTTCTTTTATCTTGGAAATAAAAAACAATATGCAGTTTAATATATGTAGTATATTAAATACTATATGTAATATGTTATACATTTTCTTATATCAAATTACCCTGAAATCCATCGAGTCAAAATATTATCCCGATTTAGTGAAATATTATATTGGCTATTGGAATTTTGGTTCAATTTCTATTTTTTTTTCGTCTTGTTTATGTATTTTCTTCTTCTACTTTTTGTTTTGATTTCTTTTCTTTTCCTTTTTTTTTTGCTTGTTTTGTTTCCAAAAAAAACTCTATTGAATTCCATTTCATTCTGTAAATATCATTGTATGTACTTACATTTCATGCTGCAATAGATTACCATGCGAAATAGTGTTTCGTTATGAGGTCAGCAATTGGTCCATAAGCATCATTGCTTGCATATTTTACATTTATAAATGCAGTGTATACTCTGCAATGTTCTTGTGCATTGTTTTGTTTATATACAGAAAATATATATATGATATAAACTTCTGCAATAACATTTTTTAATGTACTTTCAAAAGTAAATAGCAAAGTAACATCTGATTTAGTTGAAATAAATGTCCCAATAACATTATTATTAGTTTAAAAGCAGCAATTCGTTATTTTGCACCAGTAATTTATTTTCGAACTGTATGGATGTGTTAGGAGTTATAAAATTGACAATATTTTTCGAACCTTTTTTTTTCATTCTTTTGGTAGAACGTTTTTTTTTTTTTGTTAGATGTTTTGCTAAAGATTGAATACATTATTTAATAGATGAAAACTGAAAACTCATGATGCACATGATGGAAAAATAAGAAAATATAAATCAAATCGAGAAGCACGATTTCCGAACTTGTGAATTAATAAATATTCTTTTCAATATATTGCAATTTATATTTTTATTTAGGTTATGGAGGAAAAACTGAGGAAAACTGAGCGTGAGCATCTGGCATTGAGAAAGTATATCTTATAAAGCTAAGGGTTTTTTTTATGAATCAAGGTTTAACGTAAACTGAGTTTAACTTAAGTTGGTCATAATAGGGAAGTTAAACTCAGTTATATATGCGGACAACTTTTACCAACTTTCATAATTCAGTACGTAATTGCTGAACATTTCTCTTTGAATATGTGTTCACTGTTCACTGGCCGATTTTTGTTCGGTTAATCAAAAACGTAATTGGCAATAAATCGATTAGATAATCCAAATATCAGAAACAATTTTTTTTATTTAAATTTTAAAAGTCCCAATATTCGTAATACATATTCAAATACACAACATTTCAAACATGTCATGTCAACTATAATGTCAGACTTTTACGTTCTCCGCAATAGTACAAAACACAAATCCACAGATTTTAAACTTTATAATGTTAATTAGTAAAGATTTGAATGCAAATTTGATAAACCATTCAGTTTGAAAATATATAATCAAATACCCGAATACGTTGATTAATTGAATAAACTAGTTAAAATTTATGTGCGCTTTTTACTGGCTTTTTAACGTAACTATTACACATTGTTCTACCTCCAATGCTAGCAAACAAAAACTATTTTGCTCGTAATAAATTTTTGTTATCAGATTTAATAAATTGAAAAATGCTTGTATATTAATTCCTTTAATTATTTTTATATCTAAAACATAAAAGTAAAAAAAATAATAATAAATAAATAGAATAAGTGCAATTCGAATTGAATTCCATAGCTTATACCAAACTTTTCAATTATACATGTGGTATTCATGAGTAACCGGTTTATGAACAGCAAATAGGCGTATCTGCTAGCAGCAAATCTAAACCATCCACAATGGATCTAAATCTTATGTAATATACATTAACAGTTATATGTTTAGCTTTCATAAGAAATATAAAGTGAAACTATTACTGTGAGTATTATTTTGTTTGCGAAGTAAGTCTCCTAAATGTGCTAGGATAAAAAAAAAGCGGAAGAAAGTTTTATATTGTTATTTGAGTCATTTATTAGAAGTGAAACTCACAAAAAAAGGCACAGTTTTTCTATACTGCTTACTTGAAAAAAAAAAAAAAATTATTTGTTTAAATTTATTCTCTCTATTATTAAACCAATTCTATATTTTCGGACTTACAAATTCTATTAAGTAGTTGAACCAAAAATATTTTGAAATACCTACGTATAAAACTAATGTATTAAAGTATAGTTCTTTCATTTACTGTTCATCTAATGTTATTTTTATCGCTCCTAACGTTAATAACATTTTCAAATATCCTTCAATACTATTATGTCTGTTACACCACAAACCACCAGATTTATTTAACAAATCAGCTGACATTTTAATTTAAAAAGAAAAAAAAATATATGAAAATTAAAAAGCGTCTAGAAGAGTTAGCTATACAAAAGAGTAAGTATTTCATTGTTACGTGGAAACCCTTCTATTTATATTTTGTTTTACTGCTGTTTGCTATTACGCACCTATATGATTTGTTTTATTATTTATATAAAAATAAAAAAATAGAAAAAAAAAAAAACAGAAGAATAATCAATAGCAATAAAAATTTAAGGGCACATAATAAAAGCTTGATAATACTATTGAAAGGCAGCATGGATGGTCTGGCAACTGGCAATTTAATATTACAAAGGCTCTATATAATACATAAAGTTATAAGGACAAAAAAATAAAATGGGTTATATTACAATAAAGGTTCTTCATATTTATTATTTATATATGGGTATTGATAATCAATTGAGCTATCATTTATAATTTCCTGATGAACCTTGTGGTTCAATAATTTATATACATATACCTATATATAGTATATATAAATTCAATATCGAAATGTTATTTATATTTCTACTCACATGTCAATTATGATACCCACACACTTAATATAAATTTAATTGTAATAATGTTGTATTGTCATATATATTTATTATTATTTTTATTGAATTAAATGTATATGTTAAATTATATATTATATAATGAAACAAGTATTTGTATATGTAGGAATAGCTTTCTCATTTTCTAGGAAAATGTTGAAAAAATAAATGAACAACATTTTCTCATTAAATAATAAATCTTGTTATGTAAACAACATGCTTATCGTATACTTCGAAACTTTTTTATTTATTTTTTTTTTTTAAATTAAGATTTTCTGAGAACCAAAAGAGAAAAAAAAGATTTTGAATAAAATTCAAGTATTCACAGAGATGGATTTGACATTGACCTAAATGTATTTTACGCGGCAATTGAAATATGAGAAGCTCGGAGCAAAAGGTGACCAGCTGACACATTAATTTTTTTTTTCGACCTATGACCATTTTTGCCTTTTTAACTAGCATCACATGATAAACTAACAAAATAATGAGAAAAATTAATGATGTTGATTTCATTTAAGCTCTATTGAAATTGAAAATGGATTAATTTAATACAAAGGAAAATTGAATGGAAATTTGTTTGCAGTTGTGTATGTTTACTATTGATGTCAATCAAGTATCTCATTATAAATAAATTTAATTCCAGTTGGTCAATTTTTGCTCTAAGCCCATCACATTATCAAAACCTCAGAAATAATTAATTATAAAATTAGATATGTTCGAAATGCTAGCGAAATATATGTTTTGATTTTTGAAATTATTATTTGTTTCAAATCTTAATTACATTTTCTTTATATATATTATGGTCAAATAACTAAATAAAATACTACTTACTAATCTCTAGCTCTAGTGAAATTAAAATTTCATATGTGTCATGTGTGCATAATTATTAGTTAAAGTAAAGTTAAAGAAACTACTAATAAAATATCAATTCTAAGGCCATCATATACAGTTTTTTCACGTTACGAGATTTTGATTCCCAACAAGGCTGAACTGACACAATTAAATTAAAGCCTCCAAGTTATCCGCATAATTTTGACGTAAGAGCGTAGGCCAATATTAAAAAAATTGATTATATTTTTTTTTTTTTTTAAATACTTTAGTTATTAGGTATAGAGAAATAATTCATTTTTCACAAATTCTTTGTTTTATGTAAAACTTTAAAATTATGCTCTTCAAATTTCTTCATCGTTGCATTAATTCCCCCTTTTATGCCTTAGAGGTGGACTGGCCATAGTCCACCTCTGATTACCGAAATCAGAAAAAGACTCTAAAAATTAATATTTAATTGTACTAAATTTTGATGTTAGTAAACACACGCCATATTTTAACCACTCCAATAAGTCAATTCAAATATCACAGAAATATGTCATTTTAATTATTATCCGAGTTTCATTATGTGTTCAGGTGGTTCTTGAAAATTTTCTAATTCTCTCCTTTAATTTTAACAAATACTGATGATTGAAATACACATTATTCTGCAGAGCCATCGCATGGCAGTACAACAACATAATAACTACCATTATTATTTGACCTACCAATGGATTATGATTTAATGAGTTGTTGTTACTACATTATCCATGAAATCATTATTATTCATGTTGTACACGTACACGTAGGACGGTTATATTCATATTATTTCATAGAGAAAGAATCTAAAGTATTTTGCATTAAACATTATGAAACAATAATGATAATGGAACAAGTATAGAGCACAAGAAATGGCTTATCAGTTTTGCTATGTACCTATTTTGTTATGTAATGTAATCAAACAATATGAATATGAAGCCTAGCCCAACATTAGTTAATATATACGATACACCTTATTTCGCGTAACAATGTTCTTTAAAATTGGATTATTTAAATTTTATCGTTGAACATTTCTGCTTTTACTGTTCTTTTTATTTATTTATTTAATTTTTTTTTTTACAAGGATCACATTTCTTACCAAGAAACAATTAATTAGAAAAGATATACATATATTGACATAATTTTGAGAGGAGATAATAAATTAACATTTATTCGAATTTTATAGATATATTAAAATAATATTAGATATTAAAAATAAGCGGGAATTTAATAATACGAAATAGTATAGAATATAAATAGTCTATTAAATATTTATATTTTGGTAGGGGAGTGGATTTAACTAAAAGTATAGTTATTAATTAGTTTAATTATTTTAGCCTTTATTTCGACACATTTAGAAAGTTTTTCTTTAATCAACTTGATTTATGTTTATAAATATTTCAATGTTCTTATTAGATTATCTTATTCATGAATGATGCAATAAAATATTTTATTTATTTTTTTTAATAAAATGTAGGTCACATTCATGTGAAGTAAATATTACATACAATTTTTACGTAAACTATTTTGATTTGATTTTGATAGCTTAATGGGAAATTCTTTTGGGCATTTGTTAAGGGTGCTCGACTATTAACATAGTACAAATCAAAGCACAGATGAACTGGCCATATTAGATACCCGTTATACGGGTGAGGCTCTTGTTTTTTGACATTTTTGAGACTTTCAGTAAAAATTGGAACGGTTTTAAAGTCACAATTGCTGGCATTTTAATTGGTTATGAGTATTGGAATACGAGTAACTTATGACATGGCAGATTAAAATTTTCTCTATACCAAAGCAAAGTACAACAAGAAAAAAAAACTGACTTATTTTTTTAATATTCTCAGAGGTTTTTATGTCAAAATTATACGAGTTAGTCGGAGGCTTTATTTTAAGTCCGTCCCAGGTATAAATACTATACTAATACATTTCTTAAACGTAAACCGATTTGATCAGAATACTTAGCTAAAATTTTTCTTTGATATTGTTAAAAAAAAAAGAAAGAAGTAACCTATTTAAAAGGGAAAAGTAATCGTTTAATGTGCTATTTTCGTATCCGTATAAAAGCACTAAAAACATCAAACATAAGAACTATAAATGTTTTCCTTCTTCTAATAAATTCATATACAAAAAAAAAACACCCATAAACTATAATCAATAATAATGAAAAGCACATAAAATATACACTCAACTGTGTTATGTTTAAATAGAATAAAGCAACAATATAGTCGCACACGCATGTTTATGAAATAATATGTGTATTTTCTGTACCCTTAAACGTAGCCTGTCCACAAAACTCTTTAGAAATAAATTTTGCTCCCCAAAAGTTTTATATCATCATGTCACGAAAGTACAAACCACATAATAAATATTATTGACCAGTGTCCCACTACAAAATTTTATCAAATACACATTGTGTACATATACAATTATATATACAATACAAAATATGACTAATAAATATTTGTTTCTTTATTATTAATAATAATAATCATGTTTAAAAGCTCGTCGTCTGTTCCCCTTCATATTATTTTTTAACCAAAACTTTTCTATCGATGCCTTTTACTATATTACCGTCTGTTTTGTTATGTTCAAATTTTTTTTCCTCTTATGCTTTGTTTGCTTTACACACTTTTCTAAAATCTTTTACCAACAGATTACGCAATCGTTCATATGATGTTGATGATAAATGAAGTATCAGCAAGTGTGGTATACCTGTCTATTATTATATAAGATTTGTTCTTCGACTTCGTTTATGATGTAATATAAAATTATAATAGAATTACATTTTTATTTATGTAAGAATGTCTATTGAGATGGGAAAAAAATGTGCGGCAAGTGAATTACGTGCTCAATTCATTGTATTTGGAAACGTGAAAGTTAGGCATATGTACAGGGTGACGGAAATTACATTCTTGTGTGTGTGGATTTTTTTTTAAAGACCTACCGAAAAACTGAGCTTTTATTATAATTATAAAATGTTACACTTATTTGCATCAGTTTTGTAATTAAGGCGTGTATTAAATGGCACGAAAGTTCTTCTTAAGTATTATTTATTTGTAACTTTTTCCATATACATAATATTAATCATAACAAATTGTATTGAATGTTATCAATGAATGAATAATGAATCCAAGTAATTATGTTTATTAATCAATTCAAACACGATAGATTATGAAAAGATAAATGAAATGGATATATATTAGAATGAAAACTAACTTTCAATGATTTTTGTATTTATGCAATTAAATGGATTGAATTATACAGGAATTTTAATTCAACGCAAACAAAAAAATTCCGATTTTAAAGCACACAAAAAAATTCCAACTTAAATAGCTGAAGAAACTATTAAAATAACAGGTAGTTTCAAAAGTTATTTGGCTAGTTTCAAATAAAAATTTTGGTTGTAACATTTTCTTTTATTATTATTTTCGGAAAAAAAAGTTCTTTATTACCATTAGGGACACAATTTTTTCGTTACTTGTTGGATTTTGAAATCCTATATAATTTTTTGTTGATGGATTGATGTCATTAGAAACTGTCTTCATTTTTAGTTGTTTTTGACTCATCGACAAAAATATAAGAGATGAAAACACTTGAATTAAATTTTTATTTTTTACGATTTTTTGCACGAATCATGAGTTTTCAAGATTTTTTGAGCCAAAAAAAATTTCCTCTGTAATGAAAATGTGATATTCTTTTGTATCTCATTCAAATCACTTAAAATGTTATGGAATGTGGGCAAAACACAATGTGCAATCTAAAACTTTCAAATTAATTATTCGGACTGTTCCAAAATTTTCTTATTTATTGTTAATATTAATATTAATATTAGTTATATCAGCTAAAATATTAAGTCCATTAATATTTAAATAATTAACTATACCGAAAATATTTTATTCAAAAATCTATAAGTTCATAATAAAGCTGCAGCAGCTATAACAGAATTTTTAAATTCTAAACTTTGTTCAAAAACTATATATTATATAGTTTTTCATAAACAACATAGTATAAATAATGTAGTAGTTATAGTGGTTTATATTACTAATGTAGATAATGACGAATAAAGTAGTGTTTATTTATATTTTCGTTCTCATATGCTTTTTTTTAAATTATACCTATAAAGTTAAAAGAAAAGCTAATGTATTCAATTATTGAAAATAAAAATGATAAATTATTGGTTCGATAACTACGAAAGACACTTTATGCAGTTATTATTTAGTAAAACTAATTCTTGAAAATGTAAACATATAGTTCTAGAACAAAGTTTTTTTATGTAGTTTTTCGTGGCGTAGTTTATTCCAATAAACTATTTAAATACTAATGGAATCTATTTTACTTCATTTTTGAAAAAAAAATCAAGTAAAATTTATAAATAGTTGTACCAACTATTACAAAACACAATATAGTTTCTACTTTCTACAGCTTTTCAAGTTTTTTAAGTTTCTTTGAACATTGGCGGAATTGCTTTGAGATCCTCCAACGAGATATCTGAAAACGGTAAATCTTGACAATTGATAAATAGATTCAAAATCTTACAGGCGATAACCCCCAGTGATTTTGTTAAAATCCTGATAATATATTTCATCTGTGGCTAGAAATTCTTGTAGTTCAGATGATATTAATTAAATATTTTCCCTATAATTATTTCAATATAAACTATATACTCGTTGAATGTTGAATTTTTTTCTACGATTAAAATATTTATTTATAAATAAATAGCACATAAGCTCAACTGATCGATTTTATAATATATGTTACTTTATTTCATTGCAGAGAACACAACTATAAAATACCAAAAATGCTAAGGCGCAAAGGCACGGGATAATATTTGTTCCTGCTAAAAGGCATATTATGTATAAAAAATAATGGAGAACTCTTTTATTTTCGACATGAATACGCTGTTAACTGGTTATTATCAGTGCTCAAATAGCAATTTCTATTTTTATACATCATCTACGAATCTTTTCCACTATCTTACTTTACTTTCGAACAACGTGAATTCTCGCAATATTATCAGTAATAATAATTTTTCAAATTTAACAAATTATGGTGCAATCAGTGCTAATAGGGAAGATCAATTCCTTACAAGCAGCTGAAGAGAGAGATGAGTGATTTTATGTAGCGGTAAGTATTTAATTTAATTGGTTTGTCAATAAATTGGTGAAATATTTTATTACGCGCATACTTAGTGACGGCCCTATGTTGGGCGAACGCGACCGAGTCCGTGACGCGGTGGGCTGGGATCAGGGTGATTCAACCACGCCACCATTTAATAATAATGGCGCGCAACAATCAGGTTGGGTATGCGGAATCGGAGGCAGTGGCGAAAGTAGTGGCCCGTCACAATCACAACTTGGCTATGGCGATGATGATGACACAACGAATAATAATTATGGCGAAGCTAGTGGAGAAATCATGGCAATGGTTGGTGGAGGTACTGGTAAGGTTCGATACGCTCCTCTACCAGTCACTGAATCACCAACACATTCTAATCCTACTACTGAGGCACCGCTACAAAGGGCACATTCCAGGTAATTCTGCTTATTTATAAAACAAACATAAAAAATCATTTATTACCACCCTACAATTATATTGCCCCTGATCAATTATAGATCTATGTCATCGATACCACCGGAACCCTTCATGATAGCGCGAGCCAAACAAATGAATCGTCGCGTTTCGATAAATGTAGGTGGTGTACGACATGAGGTATTATGGCGTACACTCGAACGTTTACCACATACAAGACTCGGTCGTTTACGTGAATGTACCACACATGAAGCAATATCAGAATTGTGCGATGATTATTCTCTAGTTGATAATGAATACTTTTTCGATAGACATCCAAAAAGTTTTAGTTCAATATTAAATTTTTATCGTACCGGTAAATTGCACTTAGTGGATGAAATGTGTGTATTAGCTTTTAGTGATGATTTAGAGTATTGGGGTGTTGACGAATTATATTTAGAGTCATGTTGTCAGCATAAATATCATCAACGAAAAGAACACGTTTTTGAAGAAATGCGCAAGGAAGCGGAAAGTTTAAGGCAACGTGAAGAAGAGGAATTTGGTGAAGGTAAATGCTCACAATATCAGAAATATTTGTGGGACACACTTGAAAAGCCGAATACTAATTTAGCGGCAAGGGTGAGTGACCTAATATTATTTCTTTCTAAATTACCAAATTAAAATTCATAACTACATATATATAAAAATTTGAAAAAGAAAAAAAATCTTTAAAAATATTTAATTGAAAATCTATATTGACATATTCACTATCATAAAACATATAAAGAATTTTCTAAATGATTTCCCTTTTTGTTCAAACGTTTCAATTATTTATACAAAACACATCCATTGAATATAATCTTCGCGCGACATTCCCAAACTTTGTATTTTATATGTTATAACTATACAAAACTATTTTTGGAGACATTTAAATAGCCGACACGATGTTTGAAATTCATAATTCTTCATAGATTGTGTTTTTTATTAATAGTTTTAAAGATATCTATACTGATTTCGACATTTAAAAGAATTTATTTTGATTGTTTTTAATACAACAGCCAAAAAAATAAGACAAATTGAACGAAAAATTATTTTTATGTATAAAGTTTTAAAAATTCCTTCTAAATGTTTTATTTAAAACTTTTAAATCCTATGAAGTATAGAGATTAAAACAAAATGTTCGTTTTTAAATTGCGCTTTAAGTTTAAAAAAGTTTTATAAAAAAAAAAAATGGTGGCAGTAGGTAGGTATAAATTCAAAGTAGTAAGGTGTGGCCAAAAAAAAAACACAATAATTTATGGTGTTTTAAAGCTTAAACCTATTTTTCTATGGATATTATAGATACATATATAATAAAATTTGATGTATTATATATTATGAAAGAAAAGAAAATGAAAAGAAAAATCATACCTGCATAATTTTATCCATCAATAATGGAATAATTCCTTTGTTGTTCAACTATATGGATTAAAAGCTTTAAAAACAAAGAAAATAATTATATAAATTAAACCACACCG
>JAABKK020048511.1:0-39425 GCA_011634745.2 Catotricha subobsoleta | reverse complement strand
AATTCCTTTGTTGTTCAACTATATGGATTAAAAGCTTTAAAAACAAAGAAAATAATTATATAAATTAAACCACACCGACACACAAGACAAATCGTTTTCATTTTGACCCAATTACTTAAAACTGAAAATTTGCATCAATCGATTTTGCAAAACGTATCTTTCTATTATTAAATATTACACTATACAATGGAAACTTAATTTGTTAACTTTATAATTCAATGGAAGAAAAATTTGAAAAGATTAAGCAAAAAACTAATTTCAATTCACCAATTTTTATCCATTTTAATTTTCTTTTTTATTGTAGAAACAACAGCAACTGCATTTTTAAATGACTATTTAGATTGATGCATTTTATTCTCTATAAATTGTGCGTTATAAAATTGCAGGTGATATGAAACGATTGTGATTGACTAAATGAATTGCAATAAAAAGGAATACTTTTATTATTTTGTATTCATTCCATTTCAATAATTCATGGTTATTGGTTATGATGTATTCTGAAAAGCTCTTATATTTTCTTTCATTATATCTGAACTAAATAAATACTTAATTCAAATGCATGTGAATCATCATTTCTAGTGATTTAGTACAATATTCAGTTTGAACAGATTAATGTTATCAAAACATTTGATAATCATACAGAATGCACTTATTAAATTTGTACACTAATAATTTTAAATTTTATAATATATTTTTCATATTACTCACTACAGTATATACATTATACAGGTATATTTTAATAAAAAGTTCTATATTTATGATATACTAATGAATATTTCTAATTATTAGGCCATATAATAAAATATTGATAGTTTTTCTTTCCGCGTCAATGTTTTGTAGTAGTTCTTAAAAGCCATTTCACACACGATACGGTTTAATTTCCCTCTTTTATAAAGTACCATTCTACATTCTCAAATTAGTTTTCCTTCCTTCTTTTCTGTTTTTGTTAAATGCTCCAAGCAAATATTTATATAACAATTCGGGTTCTAGTAAAAACTGAGATATTCTGAATTTTTCTTGCTCCATTCAATTTGAATCGTATAACCTTAGAATTATTATTATTCAAAATATCTATATCGTTGTGATGAAGCTCATAAATTTAAATCGTAACGGTGTTGCGATAAGGATAGAATGAATTATTATTACAATGTGTCAATATGGCTGATACATTATTTTTAGATTATTTCCCCTCTTGAAAAAGAAAAAAAATAAATACAGAAATATAACTTTTAATTACTGACATATCCCAATAGTGTTCGAGGTGCGGGATTTTTTTATATGGAAAAGATTTCTAGATGGAAACTTTGCAGCAATGGAAAGCAAATGTTTTCAGGAAACATTTCCACAAAAATATTATCAATAAAATTGCTCATTTCTTGAAAAAAAAATTTGTTGTTATATTATTTAGTAGTCCAATATAGGGATATATATGGCCACATAAGAGTTCGAAACGTGCAACATGATCGATTTATAGTTTCGATTTTCGGTAAATTTGGTATGAATTTGAAAATGACCACACATTTTTTATATTCTTATTAATATTAATAAATATTTTTATTTATTTTTTTAACAAAATTAGTGTTTAGTTAATTATATTCCAGTTTCATCTCAATTTCCTTGATCATGGAAAAGTGTATAGAAACTTTTTTATTTGGACTAAATAGTTAAATATAAAAAGTAAAAAAGTTAAAATAGAGAATAAAAAAAAAATTATGATAGCTATAATTAATTTTATTTTAATCTGATAAACGATTACACGAACACTTCCAAATAGCTTGTTAATGTTGTAATGTAAAGCATAATAAAAGAATATATAATAATATACTTTCTACGATGTTGAATAAACGATTATAATTATGACAAAAACGTACCAGGCCAATGGTGTTGTATATTCAAATATCTAACTGACTTGTATGGGCACATTATCATATTATAACCGATATAGAAATGGTAAACGATTAGGAAAAAAAATATTCCAAAAGCAATTATTACCATTACACCAATTTTATAATGCGCGGTGGTGATGTTGGAAAATGTTCACACATCTCTAAAAATTCGACCAAAAATACATTAAAAGCTTATTACCACTATTTAAATTTTAATGTGACCGCAGTATAAGCGAAAATGTAAATGAAAATTAATGTGCTTCAGCAATGATATGAATATAAATTTTTTAATATTTTGTTTTTTGTTTTTAATCGCGTATTGTAAAATTTATAAGCCTTTTCATTAGAACTTGTATTTGTGCATTAAATGCTTTAAAATGAAAATTTATTTCATATAATAAATAAACATAGGGTGAGATGATCAACGAAACCATATAACAGCTATTAAATTTGATTAAATGACTTCTCAAAAAAATAAAAGTATAGAAATGTTTAAAAAAAAAAATCTAATATTCTGCAAGTTATTTTTATTTCAATCTTAAGTAATAAACCAAATCACCATATCGAATAACACAATTGTGATATTTGTATACATTTCGGTAACAAACCACAATGCTTTAAATGAAAATATTAGTTTAACCAATTCAATAGCATGAACGAGAAACTCTGTTGGTAACCTGTTTATTTTAGATATTTACTTATGTCCAATTGTGAGTGTAAGTCAACATACTTATTATCTTGTTGACACCCTGTAAATGTATAATTTTCACATTATTTATACAAATAGTAGGTAGCAATTTGAAAGGATCAAAATTGAAAAAAATAAATAAAAATACATATGTGCATTACGTCCTTTGCTTACGGTTATACTTCAGTTTACAGTGTAATAGAAAGAATTAGAAAAAAAAATCGGAATTAGTTTTATGGTTGGTGCAGCATTCATACTGATTTAGTAACATTATTTAGAATATACCGCAATCATATATTCATTAAATGAAAGTATAGAAATAGATTTCGTTTGGTGAATATAACCAAATTCACCTGGATATAAGCCAATTCGTGTTTAAATTAAAGTTCGCATTATAATAATTTAATATGCATAATATTATTCATGGTTATCACACAGAGAAACTTTCTTCAAAAATTATGTCGAAATTTGCATAAAATGGAATTATTACACATAATTTTTAATGTTATGCATTTTTAATGGCCAACTCCAAATACACGTTTGTATACATTTTATTATGTTAAAAACAACAAAAAGTACAATAAGCTAGTTTATTATGTTTTTTTCTCTCTATTATCTATTCTATCTTATAACGAGAGATTATTGTGGGGATGTGTTTGTAATACGAATTCGAGTGAGTTCTTGAAAAAATAATAATTAAATTTAGATGATAAATTAAGGTGGTAGATAACACATGAAATCTTATTAGACATAACCCAAAACCTTCCAAATATAACAAATATTTCTTAATAATTAAAATGAAATCGCTTAAATGTACTAATCGTATCAGCATACCATTACCATTACGTAATATATTGAAATTACTACAATTCTACATGAAAATAATTAAAATTAAAATTAAAAATGTAAAAAGACTGTACAAAACATATTTATTTTTAATAAAAAATATAAATAATCGCCTATTTCTCCAGACAAGCTTTTCTGCTTTCAGCTGTAAATTATATATTTACTTAGACTGTTATCCCACATATAATGATAAATTTTTATACAAATTGGAATAACTTCTAAGCAATTGATCGTACAAAAAAGCACATTAGAGCGACTGCCACTTATTTTTGGAGACGCATCTTTCTTTAAACATTTTCTATCCGCTGAGCCATTTAGAAATTATAGCAATTCGCATGATATTTTACATTTATCGTAAGAATTATCATGCGAATTTCTATATAATTTCTAAACGGTTGATCGGACAGAAAATGTTTATACAGAAGAAAGATGCGTTTACAAAAATAAGTGGGGGTCGCTCTAATGATTTTTTTCGGTCACCCGTTTAGAAGTTATTCTAATCTCGCATAATAACTTATCATCATAGGTGGTATAACAGTTTTATAGCTATCTGTATCTATATTTCTATTGTCTATATATATATATATATATTATATAATTATTCATTTTTCATATCATTTATATGCGTTTGCGTTTATTTAATCATGTGCTGTGCATAAACCTATCTGTTCTGTCACCAGAGAAAATTGAAAATAAAACAAAAATATATAATACAAACGTTATAAATAAGTTCAACAAATAACAAATTTTGCATAAAAAAAAGGAACAAAGAAGAAAAACAATTTAAAAGTAAAGTTAAATAAAAAGACGGAAAGCGATTTATTTTCTTTTATTGTATAACAATACAATCAGACAACATGACTGAAACATATAACCATTTTAAATATGTATGCATTTTATATGAGCGTGTAAGATTAAGCATTACATAAATAATTAAAATTGCTGTTTTAAAAGCGCTCGAGAATTTAGGAAATGGGATAAGATAAAGTTACAACAAACGGATATTAAATTGATATGATATACATTCAGAAATGTAAATAAGACCAAACGTAAACATTTTATAGTTACTTAATTGGTACACGATTCTTAAAACTTAATTTTCTTGTAAATAGAAACAATATAGTGAATTTGTTCGATTTATTACATTCATTTGGGCAAATCTGTGCAATAAGTTTTGAAAATATCATCATCAATATAACAAATGAAAAAAAAATAACATTTTAAGAAAGGCTAGCATATTTACATTTTCCCAATCGCATATATTCTGTGGTTTGGTAGAGGTATGTCCATTAAATGAGCACGTATATAAAATGTTTCAGACAATTTGAACTATCATTTAAAATGAACAATTCAACTGAAAATGTTGTAATGGCAACCAAATACAAACCACACAACAAAAATTGATAAACAAAATACAATTACACACACACATTCTTTCCAATGAAACAAGGTCATGAAACTATGCAATATACATAAAACGCACAAAAATATCTAATCATTTTATCAATCTGGCTGCTTCCAATTTAAAACAAAATCTTTGTTAAATCACATAAACTTCCATATAATATATATAAAAAAAAAAGTTAAACACTCACAACACATACTTACCTACATCAATTTATGTTTAAACAAAAAAAAACACTGAAGACATGGAAAACAATATTATTTTAATTAATAAAATAAAATATAATAAATAAATAAAAACTTTTAAAAGGACTAAAAGTATTTCTTTTATAGATATTGTGCTCTCAACGTTATTAACACGCCGCTAAATTAATTTCATTTAATTTATAAGTTTTTCCATTTTATGTTTATTCTCTAACCATTTTGTTTATAATTTTATGTACCATATCAATAAATGTTCATTAATTTCATTGTTAATTTTATTTTGTGTGTGTGATTTCGCACTAAATTTTTCTTTTTCTTTTTCTTTTTAATTTATTTTTCTATTTTATTTTCGTTTTTTTCTTTTTTTTCTTTTTTTTGTTTAATAAAATTATTAAAGCATATAATCATTATTTTAATATTTTTGTTATTAATCAAGTTAATTAATTAATAATTTTACAAACAAAAAGCCCAACAAAAAGGATGTTGTTCACGATATTAATTTGATGCAAATAAATTTCACCGAACTTAAAAAAATAAATTGGTTGGGAATGGGTAATAAGCGATATGACCAGACGCATTGTGTATTAAAAAAAAAAAAAATGAAAAAAAAACATACTTCGACAACAGAAAATGTTTTTAAAAGAAAATAAAATATGATTTAAAAGGATTCCGGAGACAAGCAGCTAAATGGTTGTTAAACTTTTTTCGAAACCACTAATTTTTTTTTATGTTATTCGCAAAAGAAATTTGTTTAACAAAAACTAGGTGCTTGGCTTTTTGCGGAATTCAGAATTCATAATAAAAATAACGTTTTATTATACCATAAAGCCAGCGCTCCCGTCTACAAAAAAAAAATAAAAAACTGACACATAAAGTTTAATGACTGATTTCCCTAAACCCACCCCCATGTTTTAATGCATAATGAATATTTGTTGTTGTTTTATTTTGCTTATATTAAATAATAGTTCTTTGGAAATTGAACACATGATGTGAAGGGAATTTTCATTTATCATAGAATTTATTTTACCATAGCTTTTAATTTAATTCATAATATATTCAATGTTTCATTTGAAAAATTAAATGAATCAAATTAATTCCAACACATGGCGTTCAATTTTAAAACTATTATTTTATTATATTTATAAATATGAGTTTACAATAGCTCAAATTTATGTTAAATGTTGTGTGCATGTTTAATGTTTTGCTTACCTTATTATGTATTATTATTTTTAATTGTTTTAATTTTTGAATAATATTTCTTTTTTTTTATTTGCTGTATAATATTCTAAATTATTTGTAAATTGCTTTTCTTTTCTGTAAATATAAATATAATTGTAATAATATAAAAAAATATTAAATAAAATATAAATTTGATTATTTATCAATATCAAAATTGACTAAAACTTTCAAGATAAATCGCTAATAAAAAAAGCGTCCGTCTTGCCAGCGGACGGCTTTTCAAATTAGGCCTATTAAAATAGTGTCCTAGCATGACCTTGCAATGTCCAACATGTTTGAACAAAAATTATAATTTGTCCTCATTTGTCCGAGAAGTAAATGGAACTTAAATTTTGATTTATTTTCGGTGTTTCATTCGTAACAATGAAACTTTTGAATGCAAAGCAAATCCGCTATTTGTATAAGAGTTAAAGTAAAAATTATTTGAATACATTTAAATTGACAGAGTCTGTCATAATAAAATGCATATATTTTATAATTCATTTTAAATCGTAATGACTGAAGAATATAAAAAAAATAAATAAAAAAAAAAAAAGTTTCTGTTTAGGGTTTACGTGTTGCCAATTAATTTTTTTTTCTATTATCAGAATATACTGCCTCTCCGTGGTTCCCAGACAAATTTATGTTCAAGTGCCAGCATTCAGTAGGTGGAAGAGACATACACTGAACACATTAATAATGATCAGTAATAATTAAATAAATAAATAAATAAAAATATTTAATTAAATATTCATCGGTAACTCACTATTTCATGATCTGAAAATTATAATAACTAATATTAAAATGTTTATATTTTAAAGTTCAGTGATTTATGTCAACGCTTAAAATTCAGGCAATTTAAAACAATTTTCTATTTCAATAATATTCCACGTAATAATGCACATAAAACATTAAAATACCTAATTATAAATAAAAACAAGCTGCTAATGGATTGGTACACAACTTCATTTTTGTAAGAATAAAAAAAACACGTTGTCGAATAAAAAGGGGGCAGTAAAATAACAAAAAACCGAAAAAAAAAAAGAAATTGGCTCCCAAGACAAAAAAAAACGAGATTGTAAAAAGGAAAATTTGGGTCTTTTGGTATATCGAATATCAAACTCCTTCGGCATAAAAAAAGTAATTTGTAAAACCAACCACTTGATATTTTTTTTTTTTTTTAAATTAAGTAAAATACAAATTTATATATTATTTTAAATGTATATCTCTTTTATATTATTTCAATTATTAAAATAAATGTCTGGCTGCTAACACTATTATATTATTTATAAATATGTAGCTGCTGTACTATAAATAAATCAATTTGCATGCAATTTTATATTATTAACACTTCAATAATAAGTTTTAATTAATTTAAATATATTACATATTTCACAAATTACACACTTCAGATAATAAAACTTTTCTTCATAATTATGTGCTCATATCATTTAGAATTTAATATACCTTACCTACATTATGATAATGAAATCATATTAGGTAGCATCGGTATGTATCTATTTATACGTCTTCTAATAATACAAAGATAATGTAGACGAGCATTATACGATACACAGAATTTTGTTATACATTTTTGAATTTCAAACGTATATAATATATACGCCAGCAAATAGATTCACTATTCAAATATATGGCAAACACATATTTCGTTAATATTGTGATAGACATTTGCATAATTAATACTTTAACTTTAAATCAATAAAAGTTTTTCGCTGTTTACATATTTTTCATTTAAATAAAAGAATAAATGATTACAATTGTCAAATAGAATCAGATATAAATGGGGAGGATTATGTATGATTTTTTTCGTCTCAATAATAACTAAATAAATATATACATTTTTGCTACAAAGCAGCGTATCTTATTTTTTGATTGATTTGGATAATCTTCTGATATCTTAAGAAAGATGAAACATTTACCTATTTTTTTTTTTTGACAACTATATACCAGATTTGCGAATATGTATTCTTATTTATACTGATAACTTGTCTAAGAGAACCATTCAAGATCCCGTAAAAAGTGGTAGATTGAACCACACGTCCAAATTTACCAAAAGATTGACCCATATGTAAAAAAAGAAAAAAAAAATAGCTAGAAAGTTGTACTAATTGAAACTAATTGTATCGCAATTGTGAGCCAGCGGTCCATGAATCGGTCCACTTAAACAAATTATACTGTATATTTAACTAAATTCAAATATGTATTACTCCTTTAAAACCATTAAATGGAATCAATTGCATACATATGAAATTTATGAAATCAAATGTTTTTATAGCAAAAGCTACTTTACAAATGATTGTAGGTAATATTCATGTTTGCATAAATTATCCATCACTGATATTAATAAAAATTCAAACACTAAAAAACATAATAATAAACACGAAAATATGTATTAGAAATTAAATATTTAGTATCTATATTTCTTTGTTTTCGTTAATAGTTTTTTTCTTTTGGAAATTATTTTGATTAGAATTTAATTATGTTTAATTAGGATGTAGTGTACTTTTATTTCGTAGGTATTTATTTAAATATTTATTTTAAGTAATTCATTCAAAATTAATAAAAACTTCTATTATTTTTTTATGTATTTTTTTTTTCGTAGAAAAAATCTACAAGGCAATTAAGTAAATATGGAATGAATAAATATTATTAATTATTTTTTAATTATTTTCTTTTTTATAATGGATGAAACAACAACACTTTTCTACTACTATTATTATAAACTCTTATTATTCATTCTAGTAGCGTAATATGGAGTATTATTATTCTTTTTATTTTCCATAAAATTTAAATTTAAAAAATTCAAAATTATATTTTGTGTGTGGTAGATCAACACTTTTTAGTGTGAAATGTTTGTAAGCCATGAAAATAAGCACATATTTTTTTAATAATTTGTAGAAAATTTATTCTGAAAGTAGAGTTGATTAACTTTACTGTCCATTTTTATATACAAAATTTTAATTCGAAAATATAAATTCAAAAAAAAATGTTTGCTTTTTTTCGTTATTGAAGCAGAAACTAGTAAATTATGTCTGTCATTTGAAATTTCCTGTCAATATTTTATTATTTTCTGTCTTTGATTTTGTGAGCGCCCATTGTCGATATGAAGAAACATCATTGCAAAACAATAATGAAATTACATAAGATTTAAGAATTACTAAATTACTAACACCATTACGGACGTATATTACATATTATTAATATTACATCATTTATACTCACACACCACATACACACGACATAGACGAACTATTTTTTTTTTATTTTTGATTAATATTATGTTATTAAAAAGATTCACTGAAAGTGGAAAGAATAATAAAAATGGAATTGAAAAATTTCCTATTTAATTTTTTAAATTAAATTCGATTTATTGCTGTGAAATTTTTCAGTGCCATTTTTAAAATTTATTCTGAACAATAGTATTTTGACTTGACTTACAGATTATCGCTGTGATATCAATACTCTTCATAGTCCTGTCGACTATAGCTTTAACATTAAACACATTACCATCATTGCAAGGTGAACACAATGGTACACCACAAGACAATCCCGATTTGGCAATGGTCGAAGCCGTTTGTATATCATGGTTTACATTAGAATATGTGTTGCGTTTTAGTGCGTCACCCGACAAATGGAAATTCTTCAAGGGTGGCCTAAATATTATTGATCTGTTAGCCATACTTCCATATTTTGTATCGTTATTCTTATTGGAAACGAACAAAAATACAACGGACCAGTTCCAGGATGTGCGCCGGGTGGTGCAAGTCTTTCGCATCATGCGTATCCTGCGAATCCTAAAGCTGGCCCGTCATTCGACCGGCTTACAATCATTGGGCTTCACATTGCGTAATTCGTATAAGGAACTAGGGCTGCTAATGTTGTTTCTGGCAATGGGCGTTCTCATATTTTCGTCTCTAGCATATTTTGCTGAAAAGGACGAGCCTCACACGAAATTCATTTCCATTCCTGAAACATTCTGGTGGGCGGGAATCACCATGACTACTGTTGGCTACGGGGATATTGTTCCCACTACTCCGCTTGGAAAAGTTATTGGCTCCGTATGTTGTATATGCGGTGTTCTGGTGATCGCTTTACCTATTCCCATCATTGTTAACAATTTTGCCGAATTTTATAAAAATCAGATGCGTCGAGAAAAAGCACTTAAACGTAGAGAAGCGCTTGATCGAGCGAAACGAGAGGGAAGCATTGTATCATTCCATCATATCAATCTAAGGGATGCATTTGCCAAGAGTATGGATTTGATTGATGTCATTGTTGATACAGGTGAGTTTTACATAATTATATTTCTTTTATATTCCAACTAAAATCTAAAATTTAAATATTAAGGTGTTTTTTCGCATGTGTTTAGTTATATTTTGTACATCGTAATAAATGTTTGTATTTACTGTAAAAAAAGACATTGAAAAGAAAAGAAAATATTTCTTTGTTTGTTGATTGTAGTTAAAAAAGGAAAGTACTGCGTGGCGGTTATTAATGCTTTTTCGTAAAAATTCGATTTTAACGACATTCTATTTTATAATATATCAGCCAGTTGCTTTTATTGTTAGATCAATACAAAAGAGAAGTTTTTTTTAAAAAAAAAAAGCTATTCTGCATCATTACAATAAATATTTACATATGCTTGCTGTTATGCTTGCAATTTAATAAAAAGCAGAAAGGCTTTCAGTATATTGCGCTCATTATTATATCTTTATCTACTTTCGTTTAATATATTTTTAGTTTATGACATAACCTCGTTTCTGTATTCGAACTACTGAATTTAGTTTAAAATAAATAAGAAAATATATATAATCAAAATTCCAAAAAAATCATTCAATTTTCTTTGAATTAACTATTTAATGGCATTAGAATTATATCTACAATTAGAATCGAACATCTATAATGTACATCAATAATAATAATATTGAATGTACACATAACAAAATACATGCAATATTGGTCCCAAGATTCAAATATAGGATATCTGCGATAAAAAGAACTTAAATCGTTTCTCTATATAAAATTATGTTTCAAATTCATTTTATTTTATATTTTCTTGTAATTTTATCAACATTTAAGACTTTATTGTGGACTTTATTCAGCTCTCATTTATGAATAAGTAATACTTGAGATTATATTATGAAGAAAAAATAACCTTATATGGTTTTCATTCCATGAAAAATGTATAGTTATGTGATATGATATTGCACTTGAATATCATTTTCAATTTCAAAATAAGATCTATCATTTTATAAACTTGAACACCGCAGTTAAATTATTCGAAATATAAAACTCTTTTGTGCTAAATTTTTTCAAATTCTAAGCACTCAATGCTAGAAAGAGATTGGTCCCATTGTGCTCAACACATTCGATGGTTAATATACAAGTATTTTCTATTTCCACCAAAAAATAATTCTTAATATTCGAACATTTTTCTTATAGAGCCTAAATGCATAACACGTATGCCATTTATGATATTTGTAAGGATCTAGCTGTATAAAACCATTTATATAATTTATTAGTATGTTGCTCGAAAATTATTTTCAATATACATAATATATATATATTATATATATTAGTGTGTCAATTTTTATTATTTTAAATTTTCGAATCTGTCAAGTGCAACGCATTTTTTAAACATATTCTTAAATTTCAGTTCGGTTGTAGTCCGGAAGGAAAGTGGTGCCCCGTAAATCGATTTGGTTGAAAATTTGATAATGAACGGAATTTTTTTTTTTTTTTAAAATAAACCTTTTTAAATTTATCATGAATAACAATTTTTTTTTAGCATATCAGCTACCAACGAGATTACGATAAATTTTATATGATTTTTCAAATTTGATCTATATTTTTAGTTTTTCCAAAATTTGCAGTCATATGTGTTACCTTTTTTTTTTGGTGAGAATTCCAAAAAATACTTTGCACGCATGACAAATACAAAAATTCATAAATAAAATTGCCACGCAAATATATATTTATATATACATATATAAACAATAATATTCTAAGTATTTTTTAAAAATTTTAAGTTTCTAGTTTTATTGTAGTAAAAATTAAAATTACATTTAAACAATTATTTTAGTGATTTTATTTTTCAATATTTAAAGCCATTCTTATTTATAAAATTATGTAAATAATAAATATACATTTAAATAATTTATTCTAAATACATTTTAATTTTCACATTTTTCTTTTTCTTAAAATCGATTTCTCTTCCAGAAGAAGAAGATGATTCTTAAAGAAAATTAAAATACAAAATCACAACAAATACACACAATAATACACTACATAAATAATACAATAATATGAAACACAAAAATATGTAACAATTTATTCATAAATATTGTTTAGAACATAATCGAAAATCGACACATTAAAAGAAATTTATTCTACACACAAATAACATAAAATACACACAAAAATTAGTTAAAATTTAGTTTTTAATAAAAAAAATAAAAGAATTTTGTTTTTTTTTTTGCTTTCGGAAAATTGTTGGAAAAGTTTCGAATTATTTTGCTATATGTATTTAGTTATTCAATAATATGAAATGAGATCTTTAAAAACTTTTATACGTTTCATCCATAATAAAAATCAACACTTGCTTCATGAAGAAAATCAATAATTCTGAAATAAATTGCATTCAATCGTAGTAGTTATTCAATTGGATAATAAGATGAAATATTTTTTTTTTTAAGAAAACTGTTCCTAAAGGTAGTTTTTGATGGTTATGAAAGTACTATAAATTGTTTTACTTCGGTACGAGGATTGCGAAAGCATTAAATATAATTTCACTTTGTTAATGCGGCTGTCCTTCAGAAATATTACCAATATTAAAATAAAACAGTTCAATAATTCTGTCCCATTAGACACAAAATATTTCATTTATTTTATTTTTGGTTTTGTCCAACAAAAAGAAACTATCAATTTGCAATTTTTTTGATCTTCTATCCTGCAATTAATTAATTTTAAACGACTGTAACCTGATTTGCTAATTCCCATTATTTTCATGAAAAAATATTTTGTGCACATGCACGTAAATTATTAGGTAGTCTAAAAAGAAGGCTTCAGATATTCTGTTAAGAAAAAACTTTCATTTCACTTACAACAAGAAAATAAACTGAGCGTGATTTTTTTATTTAGTCAAGGCGGCAGTTAATTTATCGCCGGCTCTAATAAGTTTGAAATTTGAAATTATAATTAACCCCAATAAGCAGAAATACACTGAATAAAAATTATTGGTGATATCTCGGTAGTTTTTGCTTGTAATGCTCTACGAAAATAGATTGTTTATCCACTGATTTTACGCCCCATTCAAGAGTTATCCAGAAATCACCCAGTTTGACTAATTTTCTAATTCGTAATATCACCTTGATATCATCCAAATAAATATATTTAATGATATGTGGATGAGTTTTGAGTGGCGCGTGAAAACACTAAATAAAGACTTTATTTTCGTAGAAAATAGCTGCCAAAACTACCGTGAAATCACTAAACAAAATACAATGCAAATGGAAATATTACAAATATTTAACATTCATATATGGCGAGATATTTGAATGAATTTCAACAAAAATTTAATTATTTCTTCATTTGTTTTGCTTCAATGCTTCGTATTAATGGAAAAAATGTATGCATACATTTTATGTAACTATTATTTAATTGCAAATTGCAATACTTACGATAGATTTTCTTTTTCTTTTTCTTTTTCTCTGCTATAAATCAAAAAAAAATCCGAAAAGCAAAAAAAAAAATATATGCTGGTTTAAAAAGAAAAATAATTATTATATAGCCTAGTCTACTTAAGTAAATAAAATACTGAGCTAAATGAATCTTGATTAGAAATTAAAATTGCATTAATATTTTGAATTGTATATAATATTAAAAGCTCTGAAAAAAAAAAAAATTAAGATTACAAAATTAAAAAAAAAACTAAATAAGAATTTAGTGGTGAATATTTTCTACATCAAATGCAGTAAAATATTTACTACAAATACTATATTATTAAGACAAGAATTACATTCAATGTTTTTTATTCGTTTATTGATTGATTTTCGTTATAGTAAGCATATAGCTAATTAATATTCTTTTTAGACATTTCGAGATAAGCGTAGGTACTTTAATATTAGAAAATATTTAGGGTTTATATTTATTAGACATAGTCGTTTAATATAACCGCTAATACATATATTAATTGGTATACGATATTTAAAGAAAAGAAGAAAATAGAATTTAATCATTCATATTACTTGCGATTATTTTAATAGTGAGTTTTATATTGAAATTTTGTTATTACTTGTGGCTGAAAAAAAAAAGATTTGAAAAATAGTATTAGAAATATTTAATAAATTTGTATTTGAATTAGCATTAAAGTGTCTTAATTTTAGTTTAAAACTTTTAAAAAAACATAAAATTCACGAAAGAGATTAAATAGATTTTTTCCAGATAGGTTTTTTTTTAATTTAATTCTTTTTTTTTATATATTTTAAAAGTTGTTCAATACTTAAATAAATTTCCTGTAGTTTACACATAATATGTAATGAACACTGTCATTATTGAGATTTATCTGAAGCATATAAAAACCAGATAGTTAATCTTTTGATTCATGAATAAAAATATTGATTCTCAATTTCTCACTTAATTCTGAATTGATCACAATATTTTTTCCTAGAAAATTTCATGACGTAGCATAAATAAGTCAAATTCAAAATAAGAAAAGCTTCTCACAATAGTAAAGAATTTTTTTCTTTGGTATTTGGTATTTTATTTATATTTAGGTCACCATTTCGCACTATTAAGAAATACATTTGTATAATTTAAATATTAATAGAATGTAAGTCTATTTCGATATTATATTCAATTGCTAAACTATAAAGAACTAAAACTCATAAAAATAGTTACCAACATTTTACATTAAATGTAAATTGTTCTAATACGGTGTAACCTGCAAATTAGACATTCATATAAATTTCTTCCTTTATTTCGACCATAAATCTTATATTCTATGGGTCATACCTATAATAACAATTTGTTATTTATACATTTTGTATTAACATTAAATTTTAAATAGTATACAATTATAGTTTTATTCAAAGTTGAATTTCGAATAGTAAATACCTTTATTAACCGATAGAAAATGAACACAAGAAAACTATTTATTTTCATTTTTATTTTCTTCATTATATGCTATATTTTGAATGGACTTAAATTCTTTTAGTGAAAATACCAACAGCGAAACATTTCTAACCAAAACCATGCATTCAAATTTTCTATGTATGCATTAACATTATATAATATGTTATATTGCCAATCGCCATATCCATTTCCTGCCACAATAATACACTTAAATGAATGTAATGAAATATAATACGAAATAAACTTAGCTTTTTATTATTGTTGCGGATAAAAATATTTGTTTATATGGAAAGAAATATATACGTTCTTTTAAGCTTTATGGTTTGCGCAATATAATATTTATGAATTTACAATTCAATTCTGTATCCACGTTATTAACAATAAATATTATCAATCTAATAAAAGATTTGTTGTATTTGGTTTCTAATGAATAAAGCTCAAGCACTTTATTTTATTTCATGTTATAAAATGAAGATATGTATATGTAATTATAAAAATAATAAATATAAATATTTGTTGTGTTTGATATTATAATTAGATAATTAATCTGGCATCAGTTTCAATTAATTAATTTATTTTTAATCAATCAATTAAATGTACGAAGATTATAAAGATTTTTCTAATCTACGTGAAATTCTAATCACATGATGTTCAATTTTAATCATAATAACATAATAAGATATTGTTAAATTGAACTCTGTTATGTTTCATCATAATTTTAAACAATATCTATTTGCATATTCACATAATTTACACTTATAAGTGTTGAATTTTTGGTTGTCTTAAAATAAATCGACCAGTAATATAATTTTAATTAAAGATTGTGATTCGAATTCTTAATTCTAGAGCTAATTCTCGGCCAAAATTCAATGGAATTCTTTAATTGTGTATAGTTATAAATTTGATAAAAAAAAAATGAGTCAGTCAAACAAATTGTATACCATACACAGTACACATTACTAAAATACGTCCGTAAATGATCATACCTATTTAAAGCTACCACTATAGGTACATAAACGACTTTGCAATTACTTGAAGTTAAAATTGTGCTTTAAAGTCGTTTAAACGCCTTTTCAGTAGAATTAACTATAACGCAGATTCTTATTAATTGGTTGGTTCTCATTTATGGTGCTCACATTGACTCATTTATTTTTTCTTTGTTTGGGAAGTTTTTTTTATTCGGATATTAATTAACTTAGTATAAAAAGTAATTACTTATTTATAACGATTTACAATAATAAATATTTGTATATATTGAACAACTTTTATGTTTTAATTTTGGCTTTTGTTAAATTACGGAACTAAAAATAGAATTCCAAAAATAAATCAATTAACTCTTCAATAGAATAGACAGTTTATTTCTAGAAATCATCTTATATTATTTATTATCCTCTCATTATTATGTACTAAACCTATGTATGTATTATTCTTTGTAGTATAATTAAAGTAAGATATTGACATAGAATTAAAAAGTAAAAAGCAAAAAAACCGTATATTTAGAATATTAGGTCATATTTCTAAAATGTGGACAGTTGTTGAAATTTATATAATATACGTAATATTTAACCATTATTCATATTTAAATATTACAAACATATAAATATATTTAAAATAAAAGAGGCATCATAAGTAATTTAATCAAGATTAAAAAATATTTAACTTTACATTGACTAGAATTTTTATTTAAAAGTTAGTTCCTACTTCCTATAAAATAATAAAAAAAAAAAACCACAAATAATAAAAGCACCATATTATTACTAACTATTTAAAATTAAAAAAAAATGGAATGAAGAAATAGTTAAGACGGTGTCTTTCTTAACTTTTTCCATCACAGGTGACAAATGCGTTCTCGATGTCATTGAGACGCCCGCTACTCCACTAATACAAGTACTACCAGAAAACGATATAGAAACACCAATAACATCACGAAGACGACCACTATCGTCACGTATACACGAAATTAATAGAGAACTATTACTAGATAATGATAATGACTATGATAGCAGCTAGCTCGATTTTAATTAATAAAATAACAATAGACTATTAAAATACAAGCAATAAAAAAAAAGAACGATTCAGAAGAAAAGATTTTTACGAAAATCGAAAGGACAACGATTTGAATTAGAACTTTTTACCAAAGAGGTAAAATAGAAATAAATATTGATAATAATAAATAAGATTTTCAAAATAATATAAAAGCGGAATTGTTATAAATGGTGCAAAATTAGCTATTATACAGAATAAAAAAAAAAAAAAATGCAACAAAACATAGATTAATAAGAATTGCTTTAATGGAATATATAGACAACGATTTATTTTTTAAGTAAACCGTTGCGAATAACATAAATATTATTAAATATATGGCTTCCTCTAATCGCTTACAAATAACTAAATAATTTAACTAAACTAATTGCATATACCTATAAATTATATTAAGTCCTCAAATGAAAGAAACAATTTTTAAGTAATTCTGTTTTTATATGTCTTTTAATTTCATATTTTCAATGTATCAAATAAAAAATGTAAACCTGCGAATTGAACTGAAAACGACATCAGTTTAAATGAAGTAAGATACAGATGCATTTACTTTTGTCCTTAAATATTTGCAAAAAATCTCCATTAAATATTATGAATTCTAAATTTCAAAAGAAATCTTTTATTTCATATACCATTTCCATTTATTTGTGTAATCGTCGCTATTGCCTTAAAAATTGAGTTCAAAAGATTCATATTTTTTATGTATGTGTCTTATTTTGCCATTTGCTTATATTTAAAAATTAATATAAAAACGGGCCATAGGCCATATTGCCTTAATGTTTTTTAGATTATTTAAGACACAAGTCCAAAACAAAAACAATAAAAAAAAAAAAAAAAATTGGAAAAAGCTTTTTACTTTGCATGATTTACTACGAATTTATTCGTACAAAAACCAAGCTTAAAGAATTTACATTAAAACGCTAAACAATGTAATTTTTGATTGATTACATTCCAGCATATGTATCACATTGGTTCACTCCAATATTGATTCTTTAAATTGTTCAAAGATGTGTAAAATTTCATTTACGCATCGTAATTCATGATTTGCCACAAAAATGTTCAAAATTCACTTGAAAATAATGTGAAATTGGCTAAATTTGCCGCTTTTAATCTGATCCAAATACCTTTTATTTATTGTTATAAAATTACTCATGTAAATGAAAAACAAGGAAATTTCTAATTATTCAGTACGTAATAAAGAGAAAATAATATTTCAATAAATTAACTGCTGTGTAATTTCTGCCTTAATGTATTATAATGTGTACTCGAATAAATTATAAAATTATTATTAATAATAATTAATCTTATTATCCACTTATATTGAATTAAGTATACCATTTACTTATACTCATCCAATTCCTAAATTTAAATATATTATTAATTAGGAAAATGTTATACGTAATTTAAAAAAGAAAAGAAACAAAGATATAAATATAAAAAACTAAAAATAACAAAAAAAAAAAAAAAAAGAAAATGAAAAAAATAAACAATCAAAAATCAATAATAATAAAATATTATTAAAAGAAACAAAAATTTAAACATAAAACAACAACAAACAATTTAATAATTTTTGTATTTTTAAATAAATGGAAATTGCACTTTCTATTTTCTATATATAACTAAAACCTAAATATGATATTATCCAGAATGTTATATATTACAAAACAAACCTCGATTTCGTATATTGTGTAAACAATTGACGTACATCGAATTTGGTTGTTTACTGTCTCAATTTAAGTTGAAAGTAAATTAACTTTGGTTACCCTATCCATATAATCTAATATCAATCCAATTATTTAATAAATATGATTTAATAAAAATTTATAATTGAGAATCTCTAGAAATATCATTGTAAACATATATAGCCTATTCGGTACGATGCTTGTATATATTATATATTATAGTCAAGAGGCAGACCCCAATATATTTGGAAAAGCTTTTTATTAAAAGGAAAATATTTTTATTTATTTTTTTTTCTTAGAAATATTTCTACAATAAAAAATATATAGCTGTGATTTTTGGTTTCATATATTATTTGTTAAGATGTATTTGTCATAACAAAAATAAAGTCACGGCAATTTCTATTGACAAATTAACAAACTCAATAGAAAATTCCATAAAATAAACATATACCTGGATATAGACCAAAATGGATGCCCTCCGTGGAATATTTATAACTTCTGTTAAACTATCTGAAATTTAATTAAGCAATTTAATAACACATATGGTAATAGAAATTTAGTTAAGATCTTTTCAATTTCAACTTAAGCATTCGTATTTTATTCTCTGCCTTAAATGCTCTTAAGGTTTTTTAATCATCCTTAAGATGTACTCAAATCCCAAGAAAATTCTATAATTTTTTTTTCTGGCTTATTTGAGTAAAATAAATTATGTTTATTTTATTATATTTTGTTGTTGTTGTTGTTGTTATTCACAATGTACGAAATCGATTTTTGAATCTACCAAAACACTTACTTACTTAAATGTTTATTGTAAAATTATTATTACTGTTAACTTATATTTAAAGCGTTTAGCCCTAATTTATAATTTTGTATTTTTCTTTATTGTACCTATAATTATCTAAATGTACGTTCTTGTGTGTGTTTTTGTGCGTAAAGCAAGTATTTTTTCTATTTATTTTTTTTTTTTGTATATTTACTATTTTATTAAAAATTTAAAGTAAAAAAAAAAAAATTAAATAAGATAAAATAATTTCCGTGTACTTACTTTTACTTTGATTTATTTATTCATTGTGTAAAATTACTAAGCTAATTGCTAAATGTGTTTCATAAATATTTTCTTTTTTTTCCTATTCTTTTTTTTTATTTTTTGTAATTGCTACACAATTAAATTATGTCTTATGTGATTTTCGAGTTGTTATTTTTTTTTTTTTTATCTAATTTTCTCTTACTTTTTTTTAACAATAAAAAAGAAAGAAAAGAAAAATTCAATTAAATTAATATATTTTTAATAATTTTTAAATATTTATTTAGGTATTTTAAAATGAAATTGTCGTATTATATTCTATACAAAACACAAAAAATTAAAAGAAATGTAAATTTTCTGAAAATATTGCTGTAAAAATAAACTCGAAATAATAATAATTAATGCCTATTATTTTGAATTGAATTAAATATGAGACAAGCGTTTTGTTTGTAGTTATTTCTTTTTTTTTTTTTTTGTCTCTGTTTATTGTGTGATATTTGACGTTTTGTTTAGTCATTCGTGTTTAATAAAAATGGTGTGTTTAAGTTCAAAACAATATTTTTTTTTCTTTTGTATTCAATATTTTGAATGCACTAAAATTTGAAAAATAGTTTCAAAATATTTAAAAAAACAAATCTAAAAAGAAGAAGAAAAACAAATTGAACGCAGCGATTTTATTCAGAAATTTAATAAAATATTCTTTAAAAATTATCATATTTTTAGATAGTTATTCATTTTAAAAAATTAAGAACGCTAGCATTTATGCCACACATTTTTTTGTAATCCTTTTGGCTATAGTGAAAACTGCTTATTTGTCGCTTTGATCAATTAATTTATAAATATTTAAAAAAACTTCAAAATTGAATGTAAAATATGGAATATTTATATTAAACATTAATATCATCTCATTATTCGCATGTTCGGTTGGAGAAAAATTCCGAGAAGAATTGAATTAGATTTTTAAAAAATTATTATCGTTAAAAATGCATATCATTCTAGTCGATTTTCCGACAAAAAAATAGTGAACGGGGAGCGTTTTACCACGGCAATCTAATTTTATTAGAATGCCCGTGGTTTTACTTGGGTTTTACGCTCGCATGCGAAACATCGTATTATCTCCGGCTTTAAATGGAATTAGTTATCATTGTGATGATCGAATTACGTACATAAACCATTCTGGACGTTATCTTAAAAAAATATTATATTATATTTGTACATATTGCATAACATTCAATATATATTTGCTTAGTTGATTTGTTGACTTACTTTACTTAATCGGATGCATTTTGGATTTTATCATATTCTTTCATCAATTTTTATATTACCAGATTTATTATGTTTATTCCAAATTAAAATCGTTTCGTTCAATTAAATGTTAATTCACAACAATAAAAAATGTTTAGAGCTATTATACCACGCAATACATATTCACACTCACATATAAGTCACCCAATGTATAGCAAAATAAATTTCAGACGATATGTTGATTTGGTATTTATTGGTAAATGTCGTGTAATAATGAATATTGTGTCAACAATATAATATTCAAGTAAAATATTTTTAAAATTCGATATATTTCTTTTCATTTAAAAATTTTCGCTAAACAAAATTTAAAAATAAAACGCCCCAATTGGCACTTAAACCACATTATAAAAGAAAAATGCGAAAGACGTAATAAAACGATATCAAATTGGCAACGGCTGACTCACGCGCTTCGGGGATTACCCACAGGACACAACATATCGCAAGGAGGTGATGACAATAGTACTGACGGCGGTGATTCAATAAATGGACGTAATCCATCAAGTACTGGTATGGGATGTTATAAGAATTTCGAGCATGCGCAAAGTAATCAACATCGTACACACTCGTCACAGGTATGTTAAATATATTTGTATTATAAAAATTCATTATCCGCGAGGAAGTGTTTACCAATCGAAAATGTTAAATAAAAATAATCGCTTGCTCTGTACAGCTATCTATACCGGATCCAGAAGAAGTGCCACCATATAGCCCTGGATTTCAACATCACCAAAGTCAATCTGCAATAGCAGCATCACCAACGGAAGACTCATATCATAATGTTGATGAAAATCAACCATTAACATCTCAATCGCAGCAGGACACACCAACACACATGTCCAATCAAATGATGGTTACACCAGCGGTATGTAAATTAAAATTTAATTATGTTTTCTAGGTTTGCCTATATATAATGTTTGTGTCTATATTTTGTTTTTACTATTTTTTTTTTAATTTAAAATCTCTGTGTTTTAATCGGTTTTAATTTAGGTAGTTAATTTTTAACAAAGCAATTAATTTCCATTGTTACACAATATTTTATACACCCGGTCACATTGGTTATTTGAATAATAAATATTAAAAACAGAACAAAACAATATTTATAAAAAATAAAAAGAAACATAAAAATAATAAAATAACTATAAATATCAAACATATTATACAAATACAAAATATACAAACATATTTATACAAACATTTTCCTCATTTAATTTAGTTCCTACAGTCAAGGACTTATGAGGTACCTGATGCAAATTTGCTATTTTTTATAATCATATTCTACAACATTATAACATATTAGCGTAGATTTGCATAATTCGAGCATCAAATATAAATAAAAAGCAGCCGCAGTCTCATATTTTTTATTAAAATTATGAATACATATAATGCATTCCCGCCCGCATTTTAAAAAATATTGCTTGCTACTAAATTTCATCAATTATCTTCGTATTCAAATATTTACATATTAATTGGTATAAAACTGAAAACAGTTCTGCTCAATAAATATCTTTATTTTGAGCATGTACAACTGGATCTTTAATTAACGATACTAGCGTGCGTAGTAGAGCATACGTGCACGGTTGCTGTAAGTCCATTATAATTTTTTAATAGGGTACGCGGACCATTTTTTTCTGAAATATATATATATACAACTTTGGTTGCACGAAAAATAGTGCAAAATAGGAGTTTTAAATCTACGTATAGTTTTAAAACTAACACTTAATTTAAAATTTTATGATTGTTTTGTATACATAACTTTTCATTATTTATTAGAAAAAAATATAAAAAACCCCTTTTTTTTTCTCTCGGCGTACCCTATGGAAATAATTTCTAAATTTTGGAATAATATACATATATATGTATGTACTAACATCTTACAAGTGATATTCGTTAAATCAAGACTTTCTAAATCTGTCTGCTTATTCTGCATGAGTAAGGTAACCAGTGTCACAATGGGACACATGCCACAATGAGACATGCCACTGTAGTGTGGCGACCAAGTGATCGCCACATTACTGTAAGTTTGTCAGGCCGGTTCATGGTTGCACACACCAGGCAAAATGTATGACGCGACAGTTAATATAAACAAAATATTAATTGTCGCCCGGTCATATTTCGTCTGCATAAATACAGCATACAATGTATGGGTATTTATGCGGACGAAGCATTTTGTGTGGGTGTGAAAATAATAAAATCATAAAATTATGATTTTATTATATGCAACCATGACAAGAAAAGTGCCTGACAAACATAAAAATAAAAGAATGAATGTTGGGAAAAAAAGAAAAAAAGAATTAGTTTTAATTAAGAATAGTGAGATATAATTGAGTGGCGAGAAGGAACGGTTGTTTTTTAAGTCTTAAGTTAAGTTAAAATTACGATTTGAAATAAGTTGTGCTAAAAGACAATGTTTTAATAAATTTATACTAAGTTAAGTTGTGGAAAAAAGAAAACAGTAGGCATTTTTAATGAACTATTGTGTAGTGGTTTAATAAGATTCGGAAGTGGAGTTGAAGGACAGATAATCCAATCAACAGAAGAGAAATATAAGGACGAAAAATCTCAGAATATTACAGGCGCAGCCGGTTATCTAGAGTATTTTGGATTTTTTTTTAGCTATATATTTTTTTTTTAAATGAGCAAATTATTACGTAACTTTTGAACCAGTTAACGTTTTTCTGCCCAGTAGCGCACTAGCTTTAAAAATACTTTGTTGTTTTTCTATACCAATAGCCTCTTTAGTGCATGTTTTGACGTAAAAAACTAAAAAACGAAACTTATGCCCATTCATTTATAGTTACTAATGTAACTAGTGAGTCGTGGTTGTAGCTACAAGAAAATTCTGCGTTAAATCTACGTAAATGATTAACATTTTAAAATACATTTGTCATTTTTTTTAAATAAAACTTTAGAACTCATTTGGTGCCAATATATATTTTATACGATGAAATATTTCTTCAAAAAAATTTTTTTTTTTTTTTGTATTTTTTTTTGTCGAAAAAAGGAAGAAAAAATATGTGTCCCATTGTGGAACACCCCTGTGCCACAATGGGACGTTTGTAATCATGCTACTTTCCATTCTCTCGGTCAAAACATAGTTCATTTTTCCGAATTTTTAAAAGTTCCGTTTATAAAGGAAGCTTCTACGAAAACAACGACCACAAAAGTCTTTGAATCTGATTAATATTTTTCGAGTTATGATGTCCGAAACCAAATCCGTCCCATTGTGGCACTGCTTACCTTACAATTTTCAAAAAGAAATCGAAAATATGTTATTTTCATGAAAGCAATCAACACCAAGCAAAAATCTGTAATACATTTTCCTCTGATACAATTATATCGCTAATGATTTAATAAACTTCCTATCAATCGGATATCTAATCTCAGATTCTCAATAGCTAAGTTCATTAGTATAGCGATATTATTGTAGGAATTAGTTAGCCATAGCATAGCTGCTAGCTGCTTTTTAATAAAAGCTCTTTCAGTTAAAATTGTTTTATAAAAATCACCACCAAGCTTTTATTTACTTTACGTAACCATCCCCATGTCCAACAGATTAGAATTTGGAATGGAAAATATTATAGATATAATAATAGAAAAATATGTATGATCGCAGCTTAAATTAGTTGACGGGGTGTTATTGCGACTGTAAGTCCAATACTTACAACTTAATATAACTTAACTGTGCAGTGTATGTCATCAATAATTATTCTAGTAATATATCTGCATCTGCATGTCTTTCGTATTATGGTGAAAGAGAAGACATATATTAATTAATAACCTCATTCACTGAATATATCTCTATTATCAATAGACTTTTATGTATTGAGCGAATCAAAAGGACTCATAGTCTGAACTGAATGTTTGCAAAATAATATTTTCAACTTCAAAAGAACTTAAAACAAATAAACACGAATTACATATTACAATTTATAAACTGCATACTCTTATTATTTATAAGTACTATAAATACTAACTATTAGACTACAAATTATATTACAAAACAATTATTAAACAAAAAAAAAAAAAAATGCATGAGCTTTAATGTAATGATTCTTTGTAGGTACTTTATATATTTAAATAAATTTACAAAATCAGATATTTAGAATTATGTTATTAATATTAAATATTGTGAATAACAATTTTGAAACATTACCAATACCTTTAATCCTATCAACTTCTATATCCATCCATTCCCGATTTCACTGAAATCGATTTCCCTGGTAAATTTTATGTGTACAGGAGGTAGCTGAGCTTCGCCGACAAATTGCATTAGAACAAGCGGCTAAGAAAAAAAAGGAAAAAGTTTTTGATGCTGATGTACCTACCGAATTTGAATGTTGTTTTTGCACGACAAAGGTATGCTTTGATTTGCTCTTAAAAAATAACATTTTTTTTTTTGTGATTTTTTGTCTGTTTTAATGTTATTTGTTTTTGTTGCTTGATGTTAGTAAAAAAATATTTTATTTATTTATTTTTTTGTTATGAATTTTATGTAATTGATCTAAATGTAAATAAAATAGCTGCGACTTTGTCTAATAATAACAATAATTATTTATTAAGGGATAAACTCAAGTAATAAAGTTCAATTGAAATTGAACAACTCTCTTTATTAGACAAAGTCTCTGTCAGTTGATTAATTGTTTATGTAGCTTTGATTCATTTATTGAATACTGGCAAAATTGTATAAATTTATTATAATAATTTAACCACTTTACCTTTTACATAATGTAAATATGAAAGTGAGTAAGCGAATAGCCACAATCCAAATAAAATTAGCGTCTACGATATGTTTAGCATGCAAATATTTTACAATTTCTAAATAAATAGGCATGCTCCTGAAAACATATCACCATATTGTTTGAGCATTTTCTATATACGAAACGAAAAATAAAACAAATATATTACTTCAGTTGGTTTTTTTAAATTTTTGTTTCATATTCTGATAAATAATATAAAAATAGTTTACACTACACTTATCATTTGGCCTGAACATGAATCTTACTGTGACTGTGACAACATTGCGGTTTATTTAAATTTTAATTTCCGGCACCGGTAAACACTCTAATTTGTCCTTCCACAAAACCACTCAAAATTAGAATTTATTCCTAACTTTGTTGCGGATAGTTATTTTTTTTTTCTGTAATAAGTAATGTTAATACGTACGTATACTTTGTTGTAAGAGAGGGGGGGGTGTATGTGTGTTAAATTGTATAATATACAAATAACTATAGTTAAATTAAATATTATTGCTTCTAGCTGCTGTTGCTGTTATTTATATCAAACATTTAAATCATGCATTTAATATGCAAATTATTCGAATAGGTAACTGTATCCCTCGAAATAACATGAGCTTATATACAATTTCAGATATCACAAAACACAATATTCAGGAAATGCAGCGTTACATATCGCATTCATTCTGTAAAATTTATTTACGTAAAAATTCCAATTTATAACCTACCAAACATTTAAATTATAATACGGCAATGATGTAAACTAGTGAACTAACAACAATGGATATAAATTTCTCTATGTTCAAATATGTGTTGTTAGTGTTCGCACAAGCATTATTTTACAATTTATATTTTAAAGCGTTAAATACTTCGATAGCATTAATATAAGAATAAACTTTTATGAATTATTAATGTGGAATATAAATAAAACCACATCAGCGTGAATTTTTAATTAGATTCGCCTAGTTGTAAACAAAACAATCAACAAAAAAAACGAGAGAAGGGGAAAAATATGTATGTCGTGACAAGTTCCATTTTTAAATAGAGTTTACAAAATCTGTTATATTTGTCCTTTACATGATCTTAAACAATAAACTAAATATTAGCTGCTCTTTATGTTTTGTCTGTGCGAGTTTGTAAAGTGTTGAATGTAAACAGAAATCAAACAATTTACCATTAGCCGATTATTTATTTTAAACTTCTTATTTATTCACGACAATGGTGTTCAACTTCATGTATATAAATTAATTATATTAAAATGCTTGAAGTCGTTAAGATTTATTTTTTGCTCGGTGTTTGTTTACAAAATAATGAACTTATAAAAATACATTCAATTGCTCTATAATTTAAGGAAAACCAGTTTTTCCAAGTAGTAATTTTATTAATTTATATATATTGTATACTTATTATTGTTGCTATAAGCTAGGAAATAGTAAGGGACGAATATTTTCAGTAGTAAAGAACCGTTTCTCAAAAAAAAAAAATTATTATGTTATTACAAATTTGTGATGTTGAAGATGTTTTAAACATCAAAACATAAAAATCTATTTTTTTTTTAGATACGCTTTTTAACATCTAAATGTCTGTTCTTTACTATTTTCTAACTTATAGCAACAGTATAATACTTATGAATTTACAAATTCTTCCTTATTCTTCTTACAATTTAAAGTACAATTTTCATGCAGAACTATTCTGAGTTTTCATTGAATTTACGGAACTATAAAAGACTATTTTTCCATATTTACGAAAAAATCTCTCGAATATATAAGAGAATATATGAGATGTTGTCAGCTCTAATCATAAAATTGATCAACATCTTTTCAAAAAAGAAACCAAATATCTTGGTCAAAGAGACACAATTAAAATCATAATTCTGACCTCAAAATACTACATATGTTATTTCTTGGAAGAAAAAAATGATTGACTAGAAATACTGCAGCAATATTTTATGTATATTTATGTATTTATTAATTTTATTGCTGATACAACTTAATTCCTTAACATATCTTTATTTAATATACTTAAACAAAAAAAGAAAAAGAAAAAAAATATATACAATGAAATGATTACTTGCAATTAATAGGTTTAGTTAGATATAAAGAAACCGAAAAATCTACTTTTCGCTTTTGATTTTCCAGCTTTGTTGTTACATATTTTTTTTTTTTGTGGTGTTGTTTTATTTCTTAAATTTAAATGTATGTAAAAACGAAATATATACAAAAAAAATATTTATATATATAATTATAAATATAACCCTTATTTAATTTGAAACGTGTGTGCCGTTTCGTTTCGTTTTTCTCTCAATTTGTAATCAATGTTTTGTGCTAATTCTGTTTCTATTAAATAAAAAAAAAATTGAAAAATACCAAAGTTATTATTTTTTTTTTGTTTGTTCATGGCGATTTATTTTTTTTTTTTTTACAAATTTACACAAATTTATAAAAAAATTCCTTAATTTGAATAAACAATTTTATTTAAACATTTTATTTATTATAATTTATTAATACATTTTCAATATTTAAAATAAAAAAAAAACATAAACACTAAAATACACATTTTCTTCTTTTGGGTTATATGATACAAATTACAGGGACCGCTTGGATGTAATGGTGAATGTATTCCTTTGCGGTCAAACAGTGTATAGAAACCGATATATTTGAACAATTGTAAATTGTTAAAAAAAAAAGTAATTAAAAAATTAAAAGACATGACGAAGTGCCTGAAATATAATTTTATCAATTCATGTAAAAACACATATTACGACTAGTGGGTTATAAAGGTCTAACCATATCACAGTAGCATGCTAATAGAGCTACTAATCTACCATTAAACATAATACATTACAAGAGTAAATAAAATACATAAACTACAAAACCTACATTACAAATACAAATAATACCATCATCATATCAGTCACAATCATTCTACAAAATTTCAAATATTATGGAAATTTATATAAAGGAAGTTTCAAATGAAAAATGATTCTTCCAGTGACCATGCAATAAAAAATAAAAGTAAAAAAAAAAAAAGCCAGCAAATAAGTTTTGAAAGCTGTTAGATATATTTAATTATTTATATCGCTAGACGTCTAGAATTTAATGCGATTATAATTATTTGAAAAATATACGAATTTAAAATTGAGGTGAGTTTTGTAAAATATTTTTATTTATTTATTTTTATTTTGTTTTGTTTTTCTTAACGTTTCTATTCTGTTCTTTTGTGAAATCACAATCGTAACTTCATTAACAATCGTTAAATCTCCCCAGCAATGTGTTAATTTGGTTTTCTTGACAGCTTTTTTTTCATATAAAATGCTCAAATTAAATCGTTTAAAAACATTTAAATAAAAAATTACAATGCATTTAAATAAGCTTCTTCAAAATGATGATATATTTTTATTTTTATTTCGTTTTATTTATTTATGTTTTGGTTTTTATTGAATTTGCCTATGATTTTTATGCTAAGAGAATTAGTAACATTATGGTGGTACATGAGTTGTTTTTCTTTTAAATAATAAATTGTATTTCTTCAAATACCTCATAAATCATTGGCCTTTTCATTATTCATCTGCTGGTCCATCATAGAAATAAAATAAATTCAACGAATGAGGGAAATTAACGAAGTATATTCGTAAAGTCAGCTATGCTTATGAATTATAGGAAACAGATAGTGAACTTTTTTAAACTCATTTAAAAACTAAAAAAAAAAAAAAAAGTTATGAAAATAAATTATCTGCATTCATTGATTTTTTCGAATCATGTGCAAACAGGCCCTTCCAGAAACCTACCAAATTATAGATTTTTGCATTAAAGAGAAAAAATAAATATAAATCAAACATTCAGTATATACTATTTATATTATATATTATATAAATTTAATTTAATGTGACTCATTACCATTCCACCATATTGTAACTAAATTTTTTTTTTAATATATAAATAAAACTCACATTTTATTCATTTAGGTATCCAAAATTTGATTTACATAATAACATTTACAAGTAAAAGCTTTTTAATCAATCAATTTAATCCTTTCCTATTGTGAAAGTATATGTGTGTGAACCTTAATGTTATGTATATTTATTTATTTTTAATTATAAATAACAAAATTAGGCACAACGTTAAATTACAATATGTCTAACCAGCCTCTAGAGAAGCTCCGTTTTGTTTTTATTTTATTTTATTTTTTTTGTAAAATGTATATTGTTTATAATCTCATATTATAATTCTTGATATCGATGGTCTTCTTGAATTACAGTTTTACATACATATTTCATTTGATTGCTATTAATTTCTTTTATAATCGTTTAAGTTTTTATTTAAAATTAAAAAAAAAAAAATCATTAAATGCTCTCATCAATTTAAGTCTTTATTAAGTTAATGATCAAATTTTATTTTGCTATGCTGGTTTACTATTTATTATTTATGAAGTTCGGTCATTCTACTCAGTATGGTTTATTTAGGTATTTTTTTCGGTATAGTTCAATTTTAAACTACTTTATTTATATATCATATTCATATAAGTATTCAGTTTGAGTGTAGTATTATTATATGCTACCTCCAAAAATTTCATTTGACTAACAAATATTAGTTAAATTTTCCGGTTCCTTAACTCATTGACAATGCAATTAAATAATTACTTTTAATTTTATATGCGACTTTTTAACAATTGTGATTCAATTATATAGATTATGTTCCACTCATTTTTGGATTGATTATGACATATTTAATTTTTCTTTTTTTCATTCTACTATTATTATTATTAACGAAGCATTTAAAAGCACTTATAACTAAACAAGCTACCAATGAATTGGTACACGGTTTCAATTTTGTACGGACGGATAGAAATTTCAAAAAATCAAAATACATTTTGTATTAGTTTCAAAGTAAACAATGTTTTTCTCATTAATTAAGCATTAAAACCCGAAAATAACGTTAATTTGGGATCAAAAAAAAAAACATCAAAATAAACACCTTTGAACGTGAAAAAAAAACAAATAAAATCAAGATTCCTAAGCTTCATTTCTTTCAAAAATTAATCAAAATGCTAATTTTTTTCTCATGCCTTCTACCATTATTTTCTGAGTTGCATTTGGTCTTCTGATTCACGTGATGAAAGGAATTTGAAAATAAATGTGATCTTCGATGTGCTGTAGCGACAATATAAAAGTTCGCGGTTTTTTTAACCTTAATTTTTTTTTACCACGTGTTTTTTTTTGAAAAAAAACATGCTGCCAATTAATTGGTACACAACTTCATTTTTGTTAAAAAAAAAAAAAATGGCAAAAAAACCAAATATTATATTTTTTAATATTTCGTTTTCTATAAGTTATATGTATAATGTAAAAAAACGCTAAAATAAATCAACCAGCGCTTCAATCCCTACTGCGTCTTTTGGTATATCGATCATCACAATCCGCCCGGTCAATCATCACTACAGCACATCAAAGATCGCATTTACTATAAAAATCCTTTTATGCAACTTAGAAAAAATAGTAAGAGGCAAGAAAAAAAGTCGATCCACCCTAAAATAGAATAGACACCATAGAAATTATTATGTAAACACGGGACACGGCTATTATTATGTAAAATATGCATAATTCTAAATTATGAATTTGAAATGGGGCAGTACGAGGAGAAATATATACTTACAATAATCCAATTAACAAAGTGATTTTGATTACTTTAATTATTAGTTATTTCTGTAATTAAAACGAAATCAATAATGCCTAGAACTGATTTTATGCATTTACCATAAAATAATTTTATTACAATATGTAGAATAACAATAGAAATACTATAAAATAATCTATAATATATGCGGAAAATTCATTTGACATTATATCGAAAGCATAATTAGTTAATTTGATACTTATTACATTACAGTGATATAAATAAGCGGTGTACCATTCTCCTTTCTTTTAATTTTTAATTTAAAATTAATTCTGCATACAACAGTTAAAAACTATTTTATCATGCTTTTCAATAATTACACAGTTCAACAATTTTGAAAAAAAATTGTTGGAATTCGGATGCCAGTAGCACAGTCTGATAGGTTTTTCTTTATAAAAATTAATGGTAAAAACCGTTAAACTAACACGTCCAAAATCTCATTTTAAAATTTCTCTTTTTTATACTCTTTTTTTTTGTTTTTGCCCACTCTCTTTATTTTCTTTTGGCTTTTTCTGAGGATTGAATAGACGGACTTTGATGACCGACCTACCGTTGGACGGAGAACCGAAATTTCTTTTTTTTTTTATTATTCGAACTGAAAACCTGAACAAATAAAAATCAATACCTGATATTTTAAAGACACTTCGATTTTGCGTCCAACAGTAGTTCAATCATTAAAATCCGTCAAGTTAATCCTGAGAAAAATCAACATAAACGTAAGTCCTTTTTATTAATATTGTTTATGAATTTAATACTCGCAAAAAATATACTATTAAATATCAAAATGTTAAATGTGTATTTTTAAGTAATGGACTGAAATCGGGCGAAATGCTGCAATAAAAATTATTCAATTTATAGGAAATATTAATTCTGTTAATTTGTTTTAGAATTTGATAGTATTTTAAATATTTAACTGAAGTATTATATTTTTTAAAAAACTCAAAAAAAATATTAAAATTCTATGAAAACAAAAATATGTCCTTCATATTCAATCAAAATCACGATGATGCAGTGAAGAGGTTGGTTTATCTTTTTATTTTTTAATATTATTAATTTTCTATTTAATATTGTATGAATAGATATGTATAAAACTTATTTATATTATTGCATCTATTTTAATATGCTTTCGAGCACATTTAGCTTCTTATTTAGTTTGAATAGATTTTTCTTAATATTCTTCTTCTTTTTTTTTACTTGCACAAAACATTTGAATAATTAGTATATTAATCATTTATCTTAAATCATTAAACTTAAAATTTATTTCAAAAATAGGATTTTAGAGAATACACTGATGCCGAAGGCTTGATGTCATTACCCACATCTGATTTGCATAATCCAACAGTATGCTTAGAAAATCGAAAATTACAAAATACTATGAATGAATTCAATCCACATTTTTATGGAGAAACATCATCAAGTGCGATTGCACCATCGTACGGTCTGAGCACAATCACACTTCCAATCGAAACGCCTCTTCGACTAGCATCTTTAAGCAATAATAATTCCAATTATAATAATAACAATAATAATCCTAGTAATAGTTTTAATATTAATAATAGCGGTGATCTTGCAAGTGTTGATAGTTCTGATACATATGCAAGCTGCCAAACTCATCCGTTTCTATCGCAAGGAGATCTAACTGCTGATTTGGCAGATATGTCTTGTACATTAGACGAATTAGATATGAATAATTTATACATAAATCCACTAGAAAAAGGTCGACCAGCAACAACAACAACAGCGGGTTCAATTGATGTCACTGCAAGATCTAATAATGATCCAATATTACGATCTCAAGTTAAGAAAAGTGCATCCGGTGATGCAGCATTGCATAGTTTAGGTGCTAGTCCAATGGAGGAAGTATTTAAAACGTTCCAGTCATTTGATTCGGCATCGGGAATCGATCGTGGTAGTCGTGTTAGTTTAAATGAAACACCAATACCAAAACATCGTAAAACCAGATTTCAACAGAGTGTTAATAAATCAAAAGCGGCACGTTTTGATGTTTATACACCGAAAAAACTATCACATGATAGTTTAAATGAAAGTAGTACTAATACAATAGCATCTTCTGCTTCTGCGTCTACAAAAAAGAATCGAAGAGCTTCCTTTATGCCAAGCAAAAGTCTGGCATCTGCAACAAAATTAATTAATCAACATTTATTTGGTATACAAAATATTGGGTCTAAAGGTAGGTCTTAACATTCATGCAATGCTTAAATATTTACACAAAATTAATATGTTTTTATTTCATGGCATAGGAAAAAATGAAAACAAATTATCTTTATCACAAGATTCTATTGATGCATCGCCAAATATTGAAACGCATCGACGGTCAAAGTCGATTTTGAAAAATAAATCAGAAACTTCCAAAATTTTAGCAGACCCAGAGAGTGAGAGGCTTTTAGCCGATAATATGTCTGGCGCTGGAGTTTCAGAGAATGGTTCAGTAAGTACACAATATATTTTATTTTTAAATTGAATATTAAAACTAACCACAAATACTTTATTTCATTAAAAAAAAAAATAAAGGGTGACGGAAGTAGTGACTATTCTCCAAATAAATTGCCCCATCCCCTTGCTAAATCAGTTTCTCCGCCCTTAAATCAACGTCATCGAGTCCTTATACAGCAACGCTCAACGCCAACTCCATCAACTAGTAAAGTGGCCAAGTTTCATGTACCCCGATATCCCGAAGAGGTAGTTTCGCGTCAACAGGGCACTAAACAACATTTACAGCGAAGTTTTACTTCTTACGTAGATCATTTGACAGGCGATGATAAAATTGATGCTTTTAATGTAGATAATAGTGTAGTAGGTAAGTATTCCTTATTAAATATTTTTTATTTATTCTATCAAATGTAAGTCTTAGCATACGCACACACATGACTATTATCATATTTCAGAATCAGAAACTGCATTTGTTGCACATTCATCACTAGGAAAGGATAGCGATCAAAATTATTGTTCCAGTGCTGATAAAAAGGCACTCATTAACCGAGGAAATTCAAATGACAGTTCTGGTCCAGGCTGTGGTTCATCATCGTAACATTAGTAGGTAAGTAAGTAGTTTATTACATCCATACATTATTTCAAAATCATTAAATCAAAATCTGTATTTAAATTATTTTTAGATGCAATGATTAACAACAAAAAACAGCAATATAAAAAACAAATCAACAATTTTTTTAAATTTGTAAATGACTGCGTAGAAAATTAATTTAAAATAAAAGACGTTAGATGATATATAAACTTATCACAATATGGAAATTCGAAAAACCAGCTTAATAATAATTTAAAAAAAAAGTAATAATTGGTAATACCTAACAAAACCAATTAAATAGTCTAGACGGTGTATTATATAAAATATAAAATAATGTCAAGTTTAACATTTGTGAACATAGATTATTTTTACCGCTTTAAGATTATATAAAATAATCATAGAATTTTTTTTTTTTACAAAATAAGTATAATAATTATTTAATTAATTAATAAAGATAATTGTAAATTAGTTAATATTTGTTTTCAAGCAATAAGTAATCAATAAAAAAAATCACATTAATAAAACTTAAAAAAAAAAGAATAAACTGAAAATAAAACGAATCTAATTTGTAAATACATTAAATGTACTTAATAATGTAATTATAAAAATAAAATAATTAATAATATTTTTATATCGTAAAAATAATAATTTATTTACATTTTATTAATATTGTTTTTTTTTTATATCAAATATTAGTGTATTGATTGGTATTATTTTTTATTTAAAAAATGTAAACAAATGAAATCATTATTATTTTTCTTTCGAAAAATTGACACTTTATATTTTAATTTTTGTTGTTTCGTGGCATTAAAAATATTTAAACATTATTAGCATTATTAAGTCCAGAGAGATTTGTTAAATAATGGATTATTACAGGTTGAAGTCAGGATACAAAAAAAAAAGATCATTATTAATTTTTTTTAGTGTTATTTTTTTAAAATATTGTGTGAGAGCAAATTAAATACTAATCTTACTTTACACATATTTTACTTATCTCTTAGTTCCACTTAAATTACTATAAAAATATATAAGAAAACTTGTGTGAAGCATTTAAAATCACACGAAAACTTTTTAATTTTCTCTGAATCATTTCTATTACTCCTAATACTAGAAATTATACATTATACATTATATATATTACTTGCCTTGCACCAAAGTAAGAATTTGACCTGGTTGTTCTTAAAACAAAATAATTTCTGATAATTTCAATATAATGAAGTATTTGTATGAACAACAAAATATCAATAGTTTTAAAATGTTTCACAATTTAACAAAATAAATACTGTTAAAATTAAGATAATATATATATCTTAAGTTATGATTCCTAACCGTTTTATCGTCAATTAATCTTTTTTAGTTGAATCAACAAAAGAAATTTTATACTTTCATTTTGAATAAACAATGTTTTACAATGTTTTTCAATGTTTTAAAGAAAGATATATATTATATATCTTTAAATTGAACACCAAATTGATTGTACTATTCTAGAACTAATAATCAAAAAAATGTACAAAAGTATACAAGTACAAAAAATAAATTGTTTGGTAAAATATTGTTGATTCGTATCTGTGATTAAAATTATATAAAAAAAAAAAAAAAAAACCTAAAATGTTATTACTATATTATTTATATTATGAATACCGAATAACTCATTGAACATGAATTTCATTTCAGAATGGAATTGAACAGTGAACATAGACTCTAATTTTTTTTCAATTTTCAATCGTGCAGGGTTATGTCCATTTTTATTATGAATATAATTATCATTTCAATGGATTCGAGTGTTCAGCACATCTCACTAAAAATCATGCACACACATGACACAATACACAACTCATTACTAAAGTCGCAGATCTATAATTATTTCTTAAATTAAATAATATCTATTAATTAGTATATGATTTGTGCATGTAGAGGTAAATCAAATAGGATCTTTTCTCGCGTAGTGTTAATGTTAATTATAGCCGTTTCATTTCTCTAATATTTTTTAATTTTTTATTTATTGTTATTTTAAACAGTTCAGTAAATAGAGAAATATAATCGGCGTCGTAAAAATTATAAATAAATGAATGGAAATTTAAATTAACATTATTTAAGATGAATGTACTTACATAAAATTTATTATATGAATGTGGTTTTTAGAAGTAATATAAATGTCGAAAATATTCAAACGTGATAAAAATATGAAAATTAAAAAAAAGAAAAAATAATGGAAAATGTTAAGAATTAATTATTTATAAGTCCTTTGTAATTTTTAATAATCATTACTGCATAGTTGGATAGGTAATCCCTATAAAATGTTTTGTCGAATTGCTAAAGAAAATAGTAGAATAAATAAATCATTTAAATTAGAATTCGAATAGATTACTTTTTTCTTTTTTTATTAAAAGTCTAATATTTTCTATTTGTATAATGGTGTCGAAATAACTTTAAGATATTTTTATTTCTCTAAAATTCTAATTTTTTTTTTATGTTCAAATAAACTGTCTACGACTATATGATTTAAGGATTTCATCCTTCCAATTGCATTCTAATTGAAATATTCTATTGTGTATATTCATTGCGGTTATCGAATCATAAACAATGAACCTAGTAAATACAGTTTTACAATACCCAATATTTACGCCTTTCTCTCCTAATTCAATTTGATTTATGTTTATAAAACATCCTCCTCCTGAATACGATTCTGAAACCCATTAGCAGACAAATAATAATTGCTGTACTTCGAGAGCGCGATTATACTAATATCATCCTAAAACTAATAAAATACTAATGAATATATTCAAAACAAATGAACTAATTCGTATTATTATTATTGTTATTACATATTATTATTAATATATTTTTATTTTTCAAATTCTAAATTCTATGTCATTTCACAAATGTGTATTTTAATTTAAAATTTATATTTATTAAATATATATGAGAATATATATACATATTACATAACAATACTTTAGAATCGATGTGACAATTGAATATTAGATAAAAGGAAAACTCTTAGGTATTCACTTCTAGATTGTGTTTATTACTTAGATGCTTGATATAATTAGTTATATACCAAAATGCATATAAACAAGAAGTATTTAAAAATAAATAAAAAAAAAAAAGAACGAAGAGTTTATTTTTCGTGTATTTAATAATAATTATTATTAAATGTAAATTGTACTAATTCTACAATAGAATTCCAGAATTCTCTTTGAATAACTTAAATAAATTGTATTTCTCTTGCTTCATTAACTATAAATAAATATAATATTACGATAGACCGCCAGTAGAATGCTTTATGTTCTTGTCAAATTTGCATATTATAAATTTCTAATAAAATTAATTTTTCTATAAACTGAAATTTACATCGAAAAAACAAATTTCTTTTTCAGTTTTGTATGAAATTTTTTATTACTATTGAATATGATTTATATGTAATGATTATTCGTTAATTCAAAAATTAGCTAATAGAAAGTTTTCTGATGTAAAAAATTATTGAAAAAAAATTAAGTTTAAATTTTCAGCATATGCGCCCATAAATTGCAAATTATAACTAATTTATTTCAAACAAAAAAGAAAATTGGATTACGTATAAAAAATTAATCGCTCTGTCGAACACTTATAAAAATAATGTTTGATATAAAATATAATATACCCAATACCACAATAAAACAACTAACCGTTCAATCATAAAAATAAATCAATCAAACACACAACGCTATCTTGTAAATATATAATATTTCTAATTAATAAAACAATAATTAAAATTAAAAAAACAAGCTGCCAACTCATTGGTACAAGCTTCATTTTATCATTGTGTATCATTGTTTAGACTGTCCATAAAGTTTAAGAAATAAGTAATATACACATCCCTTCTTATCCAACCACATCCTCCCACATCCCTTCACATCTCTCCACATTCCGTCATATCCCTCTACATCCCTTCACAACAACAAAACAACGCAAAATATGGTCAAGAACATAATATTGATACAAAATTTACCCCGCGATGCATATAAATTAAATTAAAATTAAAATTATTATTATTATGAGAATCAATTGAATACCTATATTATTATTAATAGTTTTTATACAAAGCATTCCCCGCATTTTGTCTTAAACATAAATTAAAGTAAAATATATTTTCTAATTAAATCTATTCAATTTATAATTGATTTAATTTCAGTTTATAAATTTTATTTTATAATTATATATATAAATATAAAAAAAAAAATTACCTATCAAACTGTAGCAATTTAATTATTTTAATAATTGGCTGAGCTGTACCATTTTAACCATTAGATTATAATTAGCATTATTTTAATTTACTGTTTTAATTTATCGAGAATAACTGCCAGTAATTTTCTTAATTTGTTAAATTTTAAACGGCGGTGACAGTAATATTTGGTTTCGATTATCTAATTCAGTTGACGAAATGTTATAAAAACTGTATCTTGACTTTAATCTTTGAAGTCATATTATATTAAATAGAAATGCTATATTAAAATATGAATGTTATCCCATAAACAAATAATAAAAATG